>JAJHUR010134566.1:0-10761 GCA_027495735.1 Lutjanus campechanus
AAAACACACACACACTCACACTCTCTCTCACTCTCTCTCTCTCTCACACACACACACACACACACACACACACACACACACACACACACACACACAACAGTTCGACAGTTCGAGAAAAGAGAGATGAATCCAGCAAGAGTCGTAGATCAAATTATAATAGACCTGTTCAGGGTCACAGGATATTTCTAAAAAAAATGTGAACCATTTGAAGAATTGACGTCACTGTAAAACTACCTAAATCTGCAATAGAAATCCTGATAGAGAACTTATGAAAGGCTGTAATGAGTTCACGACTCACTCTATAGAACGTAACATCGACCTAACAACCATAATACTGATAATACTGCTGAATGGATCACTGTAATGCAGGGTAATCTGGCGTGAACGCAGGTTCTGGTTCAGATTTGATATTTAATGACCGGGCGGAGCAGCAGGTGTGCTGATGGAGGAGATATAATGGATGTGAAGATCATTCATGACCTCGGAGCTGCTGGTCACTGAATGTAGGCGGGAGGAGAAGACGAGGAAGGAGCATCACTGCACACTGAGAGACAGTTATAAAGCATCATGACGGGCACAATACTGAAGGTTACACTCAGAAATAAAGGTTCTAGCTAGAACCGGTAGGAGTTGATCGGGTTTTCCCAGCAGGAGAACTGTCCTGTTAGAGCCTTTTACAAGGGTTCTACTTGAAACCCTTTCAGAGAGTTCTAACTGGAACCCAACATAAAGGGTTATACCTGGAACCATCTGCGAAAAGTTTCAATCAGAACCCCTAATGAGAGGTTCTACAGAGAACTGTTTTATGGTGTCATGGTTCCAGCGTGTCTGGAGGTTCTATCCAGAACCTTAGCACCTTCTAAGGGTGCCAACAAGAACCCACCTAGACAGTTCTACTGAGAACCTTAATATATTCAGTGGGGTTTATCTGGAACCCACTCAGGTGGTGCTCCCGAGAACCTTTTTATATTCAGCGGGGTTTATCTATAACCCACCCAGGGGGTTCTACTGAGAACCTTTTTATATTCAAAGGGTTTTTTATCTAGACCCCACCTACTGTAGGGGGTTCCACTGAGAACCTTTTTTATCTTTCAAGGGTTTATTTAGAACACACCTGGGGGGGTTCTACCAAGAACCTTTTAATATTCAAGGGTCTTATCTGAAACCCACCCTGGAGTTTCTACAGAGAACCTTTTTATATTCAAAGGGGTTTTTTTTAATCTAGAACCCACCTCGAGGGTCGGGAACTTTTTTATAACCCAAGGGTTTTATCTTGAGCACATGCAGGTGGTTCTGCTGAGAACTGTTTTATGTTATGGTACAAAGAACTCCTGATGAACCCATGATGAAACGGTTCCTCAAGAATTTCAACAATCTTTTGAGAACTTTCTTTTAAAAACGGTTCTTAGGATCAAAAAGGTTCTTAATGGAACACTTAGTTTTACAAAAAAAAATCCTTGGCAAAACATTTCTTCCAAAAATGGTTCTTCAGAAGCAAATGTCTCTGAGTAGAACCTCAACCCTTGTAGAACCCTTATTTCTGAGAGTGTGTAAACTGTATATCTGAATGTACAGAAACTGGACAAAGGATTTGTAAGAGACTTGAGAAATGAAGGGAAATGTATTGATGGATGTAGAACAACCACAGGAAGAACAGGAAGAACACTGGACAAACTAATTAGATTAAAGTCATTAAAGGTAAACTGCCACACAGACTCAGATAAACAATGGAACATGGATGAATTTACTCTGTCTGTGTGTGGCAGGTGAAGTGGCTTCTCAGGTTTTGTTCCACTGTCGCCTTTTGTGTCAAGAATTAGTATTGACTTTTCTTATTGATCGGCTTGGTAGATGAAATCCTAAACATCCTGCCCTACTTTTACCTTTGTCACATCGAGTTAGTGGCAGCAGTGTTTAAAAATGCGTTTCTGTCTCCCCACATCCACATTTTCGCTTGTGATCAGTGTGGTTTAAACACAATCAAACAGCTGCAGGCAGTAGTCTAATAAAAACCTGATAATGGATAATGAATGGACAATGTTTTTTAAACCCAATTAAATCATGGTTTAACTTTGCATTATGTTGCACCAGAATTTCAAAGTAGCTTAAAGTTAAGAAAGATTGACTTTAAAAGTCTCTTTTAACCTCAGTTTAGTTTTTACTTTGTTGCACTAAAACTTTGATTCAAAACATGATCCGGTATTAACTTTAAACTTACGCTTGAGGGAGTTTTAAAATGTCCTTTTTGAGATAAACTGAGCAAAAAAAATTCTCTGTTTAGCCATCGTGAGTAGGCTAACTAAGCCAATCAACTTTTTAGCTAGCTATCAAATAATGTAATGTTTTAATTTTTTAGCTAGCTAGCAAACAATCCTACTTTTTAAAAAAAATACTTTTTTAGCTAGCTAGCAAACAAAACAACATTACAACATTTTGTTAAGTTTTTAGCTAGGTAGCAAACAATATAACTTTTTTTGCTTTTTAGTTAGCTAACAAACTGTAATGTTATATTATAGTTATATTTTTAGCTGGCTAGTAAACTATTTCATGTTTTTAAGCAATACAGAGCAGGAAAAGGTTAATGGTTCCAATCTTCTTTTATCTTCTTTTAGCACTCAAATGTAATTTTTATGTGTTTATTTATATTAATGTGGGTGATGAAGCATCTCCATATGGATTAAACTGTGTTTAATTTCTGTTTACATCATTCAACTTGGATTTACTAAAGTGAGATTAGTTGTTAATTGTGCCACAGAGTTTGGATTAACTTAAACATTGCTAAACTCTTAATAGTTATAATATCAGATTAAATCATTTCTAGTGTAGCCCAGTGCAAAATCTGCATACATTCATGCCTGCAGCATCATTTATATGATTACCAGTGGACACATGCAAACACAAGCACAGTTTTAATGCTTACAAGAGAAGTCGGTGTCAAACTGTCTTCTTACTGCTTACAGTCTGTCTAAATGTGTCCAGATATTTAGAATGATATCCAGTCTTTCCACATTAGACTGACACAGAGTAGCCCAATCATTGTCTCAATAAGTGGCTTTATTTTTACTTTCCATGAAGGAAATTGGCTCCTCAGATTCAGGGTTTTCTGCTTCCTGACTCAACAACTGTTGGATATATTGCCTCTTGGTTCCCTGCACAGCTTAGCGCTTAATTTCTCATATCTTTATTCTTCATATTTCAGCCTTTGTTGCTCTGAATTGCATACATAGTTTGCGTGTTTATGTATGTTGTTGTTCACGTCTGTGTTTTCATGCTGCCTTCCTGCAAAACTAATTTCCTCTTTTGGAACAATACAAATCTGAACTAAACTCAATACAACTGCAAGATGAAAAATAAAGCGTTCAGTTCTCAAAATGCACCCCAGGCCTTTGATAAATTGCATATATTAGGCCCACGTTTCTCAAAGGAGTTAATAGTCACCCGCGGACACAAGGGAGCCAGTTTATGTTATTGAATGATGAAAATCAAGGAAATGGATTTTGTAGGTGAAAGGTAGCAGTAATACAGCTGAAAGCACAGAAAAGGCAGTGATAAAGAAAGTGAAAACAGAGCCAACAAAATACCATCACTATCAGGAAGAATATGATTTAATGGGATTTATCTCAAGGTGCTGACACTGATGGTGCAGCACTTTTTTTCTTTTTCCTACCAAAAATGTTTTTGCTCTGGTCCAGGGAGGAGGCTTCTTGGCTGAAAATATATTTCGGAGTAGGTACATTTTTGAGACACACTGTACTCGGCAAACCTGTGCTGAAGTTTTCAGCTCTGTTATAATGAACTGAGGTGACATTTAGTTCCGCCCACCAGTTATCGGTCACTGCATGATGAATCTATGAACTCAGCGCCCTGTCAGTCTCAATTATAACTGAAGTGGAGAAGAAAGTAGAGAATGGCCTGACAACACTGATCATATTGCAAATATCATGACAAGACTACCAAATAAACGTTACAGTCTAAAGCTATGGAGATTTTGAGACATAAAAGTCATTTTCTCAGCAAAAAAGTACCGTCCATTACATTGTGTTTTTTTTGTCTGCAGTGTTCAGCTTCCTGTGGTGGCGGAGTGCAGCGTCGCCTCATCAAATGTGTGAACACGAAGGCCGAGACTAACGAAGAAGTGGATCAAGCTCAGTGTGACCACGAGACGCAGCCCGAGAGCATCCAGAAGTGTAACTTACAGGAGTGCGAGAGCGCCCCCACCGGTGAGTAAACGCAAGATGCAAACAAACCGTCACTGCTGCTCGAATAGACGTATTTCACTTTTATACATCATAGTTATTTAGCTTGAGCGAGATGTGTGGTGTAAGGTTTAATAGGATTACTGATCTAATCCTCCGTTTTTATAGAACTAATAGACCAAATACTGAGGCCTTGTGCTCTAATAACTGAGCATTTTATTATTAATGTGATTATCATGATTGCAGGGAGCACTTGAGGACAGTGTGCCTCCAGCTGAGGGTTCAGTTAAAAGCATTCCTGTTTTGAGGCTGGACAGATTTTTATTTTGCTGCTGGCAGCATCAGTTGCTGCTTTCACTGAACTTGCCAACACACACACACACACACACGCACACACACACACACACAAACACACACACACACAGTCCAGACTGTCAAAAGAACAACAGGTTATTTTTATTCAAGACACACACCAACGTCACCTTGTCGTCACGTATTTTGAGGTGACAGTCAGTTCATTCTGGGCGACAGTTGACCATTTGTCTACACACTGCAGCTAAAGCTCAATTCACAGATTTTATACAGGGAATTTACTCTATTAATAATCTCAATATTGTGATTTTTGTTTGGTTTTAAGGGGATGGGACATTCCTAACATTCTGAGTTGAAGTTCAGCTTTATTGTCATGTGTATTGGAACACAATGAAATTCTTGTGCTCTGGCTCTTTCTGCGTTAACACAAATGACACACACTGCAGACCTACATAGGTCTGGCCTGTGTGCACACAGAGTTTTCATTCTTAGATACACGATATGCAGCACACAGTCATACAACAATGAGAGGTGCGTATGGTGTGTCAGCTGTTCAGCAGCCTGACTGCCTGTGGAGAGAAACTGCTTCTGAGACGGTTCGTGTGTGATTTGAGGCTCTGATGGTGTTTTTAGATAAAAGGACCGAGAACAGAACAGAGGCAGGGTGGCTGCCGTCCTTGATGATGTTTTGGGATTCCCTTTTGCAGCCGGTGGTGCAAATGTTGTGAAGCTGTGGTAGTTCTTTGCCAGCGTTGTGCAAGTTCACACTTGACAAGAGCTAGCTCAAAGTTCATCTCATAGAGAATAAAATGAACTAGGTCACGTTCATTGTTCACAATTTTTGAACTAAGTTCGCAGTCAAATACAGCTAATGAACTAGTACACATTCATTTATTTCATTATTTAAAAATGTAATTTCAAATAGAACTTCTTCCTGTCAGGCAAGCTATAGTTTATACGAGGAAATTATACAAAATGGTGCATATTTACTTTTTTTTAAATTAATTTGAATGGCCACTATAACTTATATCTATAGTTATAAACTACAATATACCACAGTAGACTGCAAACTTGAATACCAACATGCTGTTGAAATTTCCAACTGGGAACTCTGGAAATTTTGACTTTCCAGCTCACACTGAATGCACCATAATGAATGAGAACTGCAAGGAGATTAACCAGGAGATGAGATTGAGGAGATGGCTCATATCTGTCTGTTTCTCACTGTAACCATGGATTAGTATTTAGGAGAACAAGTGTAACAGAGACTCCAGTCTGCAGTGTTGCCCAGGTCGCGCACTTCATGCCGCTGGAACAAAGAAAGTTTCTGTCCTTCTGTCCATACAGAATGTTTTGCATGCTCTTGCTCTCTCTCTACGGCGAGTCTGCATCACACTTTTCTTTTTTTAACCAGTTTCTTTGTGAACCAACTTTTTACCAGCTTCATTAACTCTCTCAGGAGTGAATGATGCTCACATTCTTGTTCATTAGCTGTAAACTACTTTGTTCAGTTCACTGTTCTTTGCCAAAGATTTTTGCTCTTGTCTTTACCGTCTGTTGAAGCAGAGAAGTCAGGTTACCAAACCAAACTGTGATACAGCCTATCAATACGCTCTTGATGGTCCTGTGATCAAAGTTCAAAAGAGTCTTGGTGCTCATATCAAACTTCCTGAGACATCTCATGAAATATAGTCTCTGCTGTGTCTTCTTGAGGATGCAGTTGCTGTTGAGAGACCACGTGACGGTGACTGTGAGAAATCAACAATTTCTACAGATGACTCATTGATGAAAATAGAATCCCCTCTGATCTTTCTAAAGCCCTTCAATACCTTTTAAATTGACTGCAGCCACATGGCTTTACATTTCTAACATACAGCATATGAAGACGAGTAGTGGAAATAAACGGTTCCTGTATCCTGGGGGATAAAGTCATTTAACAGGCTGTGGGTGGAGGAGCGTTAAGTGGGTGAACTTTGCATCATGAGAAACTCTGAAGGAGGGATGGGTCAAGTACTCAGGTCATGTGACTTCATGCAAACGTTAAAAAATATACGCATCATTTGTCTCAGACTCCAAAATGACAGCATATGTAGACAAAGACACCCACCATGATGTAATTGTTATTTGTTTCATGTTTACTATATTTTTAGGCGATTTTGTTTAAGAAAACAGTTTTTTAAGGCTGATCTTATATGTTCTTGTTGAAAAATAACATTTTCACTCCTTGACTCACTGTAGGTCTGTATCCGTTGCCAGGGGTGGAAGTAACTAATTACAAAATACTCAAATTACTGTAATTAAGTAATCAAGTCTGTACTTTTACTCATACTTAAGTATGCATTACAAGATGTAATCTACTGGGTTACTTTTAAAATCATAGTTGAGTACTGAGTACAATTTGAATTAATGTCCAAACTTTTCATCTGCATTTTCACAAACAGACCAATGAAAACCAAACATACAAACCAAAAACAAAACAAAACTCTGCAGCAGCACATGTTTGGAGTAAGGATGCTAATGATTAAGCACTCAATTAATTGCCATTAAGAATTTAATAAATGTGTTTGTATCCTAAAAAATATTTAAACTATTGGTTCAGGAAAAAGCACAGAATTTGCAACCCTAGTTTGGAGAGGTGACTGTGACATCAACGCTTAAAAGTAACTATTACTTTGTACTTTTGTACTTTTCCTTAAGTATTTTTTCCAACAGTAGTACTTTAACTTGTAATTTAGTGATATTTTAGCAGTGTAACAGTAGTTGTACTTGAGCACAGATTTATAACTTACATATTTCTTTAGGCTTATTCTCTACAGATAATCAATAATATGAATATGATATTAAAGTGTGAATTTTATTACTCTTCATTTTACTGTTCAGTGTGTATTATAGATTAATTTACCAGTGTATGCATATTTATGCATTGTGACTGGTCAAAACACTCACAACATTTGCCTGTATGGTCAGCATCTATTGACGAAAGGATATTGCTATTATAGGGCAACAAATGAAAGATGGTGGCATTAATCTAGCAAAGTTTTCATAGGCAACTGGACTTGATAGAGTTCTTGAAGACGTTTCGCCTCTCATCCAAGAGGCTTCTTCAGTTCTGACTGACTGGTTCAGGAGTAAGTATTAAACCTCTGTGTGGTCGTTAACACCTAGAGGGGGCATGTGTCTCAAGTGCCCCCCTTCCATTGTGTGGACCTTGGGTTTCACCTGGGGGGGAGATGTGAAAGAGAGTCATTAAGGTCCCTGCCACCATGTGACTTGTTGGAGTCACATGATTTCAGGTGGGTATCCAGCTGCCTGGGGAGTGATTTTAAGACTGCATTGTATGTGGCAGATAAATTATGTCTTAGACCACCTCCTCTGTTGAGAGATGGCCTTTCCAGGTTAACAAAAATGGCTTCTTTTACTCCTCTCTCAAACCATCTGTCTTCCCTGGCCAGAATATGGACATTGTTATCTTCAAAAGAGTGTCCTTTATCCTTCAAGTGTAGATGGACTGCTGAGTCCTGACCTGAGGAGCTGGCTCTCCTGTGTTGAGCCATGCGCTTAGCAACATGTCTCAGGAGAGTGTAAATTGGAAAATAAAGTTCATGTTTTGATTAAAAAATCATAAAACTTTCTTTTTTTTAGCCTTGATAAGTAAAAAAGAAAATAGCACTTAATTTTAATTTTCCAAAAATGCTTATATGTGCTTCCTCATTTAAGGGTTAAAAAGCCCCTCTGCTGTGGTTAAATGTGTTTGAATCTCAGAATCAATTTTTGGATTATATAAAGAGTGACACAGTAACTCCTTTGTTAGCACTCTGCTGCCTCACAGCAAGTTTTATTAGAGTTTGGATGTCCTTCCGGTGTTTGCTCCAGTTTTCGTCCAAAATCCTGCACCTAAACCACGCCGATCAGGTGAACTACAGTCTCCATATTCAGTCCCCGGCAACCTCGAACCAGATGAACCTGTGTAGGAGAGGGATGAACGGACAGATGGATTTTTGTCTGGGACCAGACCTGCGAGGCCGCCCACTCCGCTCAGTTGATTATCTGATGGAAACAGAGTGTAACAAGTTTGAAGTTCAGTCTGATATCAGGGAAGATGGATTTGGTTTATTTAAAGGAGATATAATGGCAGATGAATCAGACGAAACCCAGAATAAACAGCCTACTGTGCACACACCTACACAAGCAACATGCAGCATAAGTTAGAAACATGCAAATCTATTTTTTCACATCTTTTGCCTCCCATAGATCTTTGAGCAATCTCTTTCTTTTTTTTTACGTATCAACATCTTTAACACAAGAATAATTTAAAAGTTCGCGCTCCATCTGTTCTTAACAGTTTTAACTTTAACAACTGAATCATGAAAAAGCTCAAAGGTATTTTACTAATTAAAGCAAGAAAATAAATTACAGCCTCTCTCTGTCTGTTTTGTTATGACCTGTTTTATAGCAGATGTAGGACGAACAGAAGTTACAGAAGTTTTAAATAATACTAAAAGTAAATTGAGCCTTCATGTGATTTTTTTCTGATCTTTTAGGGATTTTATTCTCCCTTTTCACTTCAGCTTGGTTTCATGAGTCACCGGCTTACAAAGTAACTGAAGCATAATCCTCACTTCACTAAACACATAGACCTTCAGGTGGAAAACACACCCCCGGAAAAGTCCTGATTTGACTTGAAATATAATTTCTTTTATGCCTGCTGGTATTCTGGCTTATATCTGCGAGCATTATTAAAAGTTGAGAGGATGTGGAGAATTCATACACCAGCAGGTGCTGTACTTTAATCTAAAAATTGTATGATTTAACTAGATCTTATGGACCCAAAGGCTGTGTTAGACAGAATTGTATGCTGTTGATGCCGCGGGCTTCAGGGTTGTAGTCCAGGTTGTGACCTGTTCTTTTTCTCTACTGTGCATCGCCAAAGTAGAGCACAAACGTCTGCAAAAAAAATCCCTCAGTTGAAATTAATTTGTTAAACTTCTCTCCTTCAGTTTTCAGTCACAAAGTTTGACTTGTGATACAGGCGTGAATGATGTCATGCATCACCTCCACATACAGTGTTCAAGGATATCACCAACATTAGCACCCGAGGAGCTAATAAGGTGATAAGGAGGGTCTGCCAACAGACGTAGAGTCCCAAAATCTTTGCACAATGCAGTTCTCTTCTTGGGAGCTTTGTGTAATCCTGTTCGTTAGCAATGCAAGCAGTATGACTCGGTTGGTGGCAGTGTTGAGCGGTTCACCACCTCAGGCCAGACTGGAAATCTCACCATCCGTCTATCAGACGGGTCGGCACAAACCTTTGTCCAGACATTCAAGTAAATCCTACTGACTCTGATGATCCCCTGACTTTTCCTCTGGCGCCGCCGTGAGCTTCACCTTTATGTTTTGAGTTAAATATCTTAAAGGTACAATGTGGAATTTCGAGAAAGTCCTTGTTATTATCGACACAAGTACATCCTGGGAATCTGCTAAAATAGTGACATGACATATACAACACTTTATTGACCTCCCTCATGTTGATAGATGAAGTAAGTAAACTTTAGGCTTCTGCTGTGGTGGCTGCCGGTCGTTTGTTGACATTAGCGGGCTTCATTTCTAAGCTACATTAGCTTGTGTTCAGGGTTCAACGTTGCCTGACTTGGTCAGAAATCTACTTGCCCAAAGTCAGTTTTTACTTGCCCCTGTACAAATTGTTTTATTTATCAGCTGTTATAAAATAACACCAAAGACTAAAGTTAATTGCCATGTTTAATCTCGGGCTGCAACATCTATGAAATGTCAGAAAATAGTGGAAAATGTCCACCCCGTTTTTTCAAAGCCCAAGGTGATGTCTTTAAATGTCTTTTTTTCATCTAAAACCCAAAGCATGCATAAACAATCACATGCTTAGGATTGACCTGGAAATCCAAAGCGCAAGTCTTAAAAATAGAAATCAGTTCACAGGTTGTTAGAGTATAGGCAACAATCAGTGGAGGTCTCATCTTTTTTTATGTTGCATCACAATCCGTTCACACATTGTCAGTTGCTTCACAGCTATTGGATGTACTGTCAGACGTTCATGTCTCCCTCAGGATGATTTCTAATGACTGATATGCTCTTTTAGCAGCTTTTCCTCTGATACCACCACCAGGCCAAAACTTTAATTTGTCCAATTTTTTGGATTCTGGCCAAATACCTGCAAAACAACATTCGTATCAGCCTTACCTGTAGTTTGTGTTTAGTGCTAATTAGGTAATGCTAGCAT
>JAJHUR010134567.1:1570-85673 GCA_027495735.1 Lutjanus campechanus
CTTCATTTGTTCTTCTATTGGACCAGCCAGCCCCACATGCACCAGCCCTCCACTCCCTCCTCCTTTCCGTCAAACTGTAGTGTTAGACACTAGTGCTGATTGAAAATAAGGCTCACTATGTGACTCTGTACTTGGGATGGATTTTTTTCCTCCCTTCCTTCACTTTTTGTTGAGAACTTGTTTGGCCACATACCTAAAATAGCTCTCTGACGTGTACAGTCCTGTTAAGGAATGTTACTGTGGCTGTCCAGAGTTCTCTGCGGCAGGAAGTTATGCAAACGTGCATTGCGGAGCACAGAGCCTTGTGATTAGGGTCCTGAAGGACTCAGTTCTTCGGCTTTTTTTTCCACTGCAGGCTGGAAGGATACAGTATGGCCAACAAGGCCCCCTTTCTCTCCCAGCCTATGGTCTGTCTTGTGTAAATTCTCCTTCCTGGAAGTTGACTTTAAGTTTTTTTTTTTTCTTAAAGCTGAATAGGTGATGGCTCCCAGCTCAGCCATGTGTGGTGATCACAACCTACCTTTTCATTAATTTCCCACGTTCTGTCCCAGTGAGTCTGTGTTACTTTTGTTCTTCCCACCAGCCATTCTTCACCTCCCATTTTTCCTTTTCCCCTCCCATCTGCCTTTTTCCCTGCTTCCACCCATCCCGCAGGGCACTTACATGTTTTATGTCTCATAGAAGGGGGGTATGGCCCTGACCTCCACTGCTGAGCAGGAGCAGCAGAGTTACTTAAGAGGATTCCTCACTCGTCTGAGCTGCTGATTCACCATGTGTCATCACTGTTTTGCTTGGAGATGCAAAAAGGAATCTGTCATTATTTAAATGAAGATCATTTCATGGTACAGGAAAGACAAGATTCTTGCAATTATAGTAAGCTCAGATAATGTAGCTTATGTCAACAGGAGAAATAAAGTTGTTTTTTTGTTTTATTTTAGATCTGCTGCAATATTTATCTCTGACCATTTGAAGAAAGAAAATATGGGCTAGGTGACCTGTGGCAAAGTGTCAGAAGATGCTCAGTTTCAACATCTGGCTCACACCCGCTAGAGGGAATGTAGAACAGTGTGTTGTGTTCAAGTGCTTGTGTGCCTGTCTTCTTGCAGCCATTCTGGATTATGGAAGATTAGATTAAATCCCGCCTGCAGCACTCATGCTGCTCCCTAGCCTGAGCCAATCTAGCCTGTACTGTGTGTTTGTAGTTTGGAATTCCAATGTTGTAGCTGCACAGCATGGTTTGAAATGGGTATTTAGGCACGGTTCTGTTAAATTTTATTTATAGACACACAATCATAATACTGCTAACAGTTGTCATAAATGGGATTCTGATGAGGATCAGAAACTGATGAGGTGCATGTTGTAGCACTGTGTTGTAAAGTCACACAGTTTACCTCACTGGACGATTCTTGTTAGGCACCACCCTCCTGCCTCAGTCATCAAAAGGTACTTCGTTTCTTCAGTTGCTTTTATTAGAAAATCTGTGACCAGGGTGGGAAATTCTGCTTTCGGTCATCCAGCCAAAATCCACCCTGCCCATATGCAAAGCCATTGTAGAAGAGCTTTAGAAATACAAAGCTCTGAAACACCCTTTTTTGCTGTTGCTTTCTCGCTTCAAGGTTTTTCAGCAGCAGTATAGCTTATAAACGCATCTCTGGTCAGCAGCTGACTCATAAGACCACAGACAGAACAACCTGTCTCAGAATACACATGCTCACATGAACAGACGTGCACTTTCACCTGGTATGACTGTCAATAAAATAACCTAACAATAAAAACAGACATGTTTCATTAGCTCTTTTGGCAGTTATCTTTGTTTTTTCCTCTCTGTTAAGCAACTGAACTGTTGACAATACATTTGTATGGATGCACTTTGCTTCAACAAGCCATATGAAAAGCATGAACCCCCATGAGGGAAGAAATACATTGCCTACAACATCACTCTGTATGCAATACTGCTGATTCTTTTTATTTAAAAATTTTCACAAGCAGAACTTTTAGCAGCATTTGTGATTGGTCAGCACCATTCAGACACCATTCAGAATGAACTTGCATAAATTGCACTCAGCTATTTTGCTTTTTTTCTTCATTGAGATTAAAATAACTTCACATGGCTGACATGATGACAGTGTCGCTGACAGGTCTCACTCGCGTTCAAGCTACTGTTCATGTGACACATTCTGCTGTTACTCAAGACACATCTCCCTTTACAGCATGTCAGTTTAGCCAACCATTTATGTGATAGTTTAGGCTAAATGAATTGTATTGGATTATACTTTTTCCCCCTCTGATACCTGACCCAGTGATTTTAGCCAGTGTGTGACCAATACTGATATCATTATCAGCTCATTCCTAGGTGTCATTTCAGCCTATTCAGACATTTGTACTTTCATTTATAGATGCACAGCATGGATTTTAGTGATTTTTCTGCCAGCATTTTAATGGGTTTACATCAAGGATTTTGTGAATAAAAATTGATCTTAGTTCTATCTATGGCAAGACATGTTTTGAGATGCCAGTTGATAATAAACAACTGCCCACATCCTTTAGTGGATTTCTTATTAATCACTTAAAAAACTGTAAATGTTTGCAGTAGCACTGAAGGGTTTGTTTATTTGTAATAAGCTAATCACCTGCTAGACATTATTAATGTAATCCAGACAAGAAGCCCATTGGTAGCTTAACGCAACCTGTTCTGCAGAGACCAACAACCTAACGTGACACTGTGTTTGCGTTTTACATGTTGTCTGTGACGTCGCTGTAGTAGTAGACACTGCAGCTTTGTATGCCTGCATGTTAACCCTTCTCCTCTTCCCTCAGGATGGCTTGGATGCACTGGTGTATGACCTTGACTTCCCTGCCCTGAGGAAAAACAAGAGCATTGACAACTTTTTGAATAGATGTAAGTAGCACACATCATGCTTTTTCCCCTCATGTCCTCCTTTAACGTTGATCTGTCCCTGTCTTTCACTTGAACCATTGGTGTTTGCAGACCCCATTACATATGGGTATAAGCCCAGGCTCAGAAAAAGAAGGCTGTTTTTGGGTCACCGCCTCTATGTAGGCTTGGACACAATAGGTGTCTGCTGCTTAGTGTCCCCAACAAAGGGGCTTTCATAAATGGCTGGTGACCCACATGATGCCTATCGTGATGGCTCCTCTTTTCACAGTGCCCTCAGATTGGGGAACCCCCATTACTATGTTTAGACGAAACACCACAAAATACCAACTGCAAGGCTGATACTGAAGCTGAATCCATCTTTCCCTAACAGATCTATTATAACTGCTCCATTTACATTTCCAGGAAATGGCAGATATCAGGTTACAGTGTTTAGCCCAGAACTTGTTCTTGTAAAGCTAGCAATGTCTGAGGTGGGGGCAGGGCATCAGGGGGTATATTTTGGGGATATACATCTTTAATTTCCTGAATTGCATATAGAAAAGCATATAATTTAACCAAAATGCCTCTAACCAAACTAAACAACAAATGCTTACTCTTACCGCCTCTCACCTGCATATTCTCCCACCCTTGGTGGCATGTTTTGTAGCCTTCGCTTTTCATTTTCCTTGGTTTCTGAAAGAATTCTTCTCCAATAATAAATGCACTGAAATCTGTTAGGGGTGGAAAGGTACACAAAATTTATGATTCTGTGAATTAAGAAAATAACAAATCTCAATGATGCACCATCATCAACGCTTTGATCTGTTAATTCCTGAACAACTTGTGTTCGTTTATTAAGAACAGCACAATGGACTCACTAAGCACATTGACCATATGCTTTATCCAATCCTGTTATTCTGTAGACTGTCTATGGTCAAATATCCATAGAGATAATGACTCCTATAGCAATTGTTATTGCTTTGGCGCAGTCTGAATCTGCAGTGAGTGGCTGGCTGAACGATATGGGCAGACGGACTCGTTCTTCAGTTTGTTTTTGTCACGTTTAACTAGGTGACACATTCAAGTGTTGCAGTCGTAAATGATATGTTTGAAGTGCTTCCACAGACAAACCCGACTTCACTTGAATTAGTTTGGCACTAGGGTTGGGCCGATCGATGATGCCATTGACCATCCCAATGGCTGACAGTCATCGGCCACTGAGTCTGCTACTATTATAACGTTGTGATTTAAAAGTCCTCTGTATTTGAAGTAGTGTCCCCTCAGAGTTGCCATAGAATTGTTTGGTTTTTGACATATTGGGGAAAAAAAATAAAAATAAGCTGTTGCTGCTGTTCATTGCATCATGCTTCCATCTCATGTTTATTATTTTCTTATCAAACACAACTAAGTTGCAGACTTGTGGTGTCCCTTTTTAGTCCAGCAACGATATCATTGTCTGTCGCTATGTTTCGCTGTGAACATTGTCATATGTCAGTTCAATAGACATCACCCAACCATAGTTGACACACAGTTTGACACTAATCTTTGTATGTATTCACTGTGACTAACCAGGACTAGTGATACCCCTCAACTGGTACACTGCCAAAATGTCCGGGGTAAAACCTGCTCTCTAGAATTTCTGTTCCACATTTGTGAGTAGCAGACATAAATACCTTTCCACCTCTAAAATCTAAATTCACGGCCATTAGTGATTGGGTAGTAATGGCTTTCGTGGTGAACTGTTTACCACTCTTACCACTCTGTTTGCATTGCTCACTCTATGCTGTCAGAGTACACAGATGTTGCTTTTGGCCTTGTCTCACTAGGTCTGCAACAGAAATACATTATACTGATGCACTTTCCAATAATCATGTTCTAATGATCATGTAAAATCTATTAAATCGTAATGACTTTAGTTAAGCTGATCAACCTGCCTTCATAAGAAGTGGCTGGGAAGAAAAATCAAAGGCTTAGCAGTTCTTTTTTTTTCCATGTAATGACTTCTCTGAAGCTTTTAAACATTTTCATCAGTTTGAAGGAAAACTTGAATTCACTGTTTCATATTTGATAATCAACCCAAGCTACTGTAAACCCTTGGGCTAAAACTGCCATTAGGCATCTCCTCAAGTACTCTTGGTATAGTACTTTTGTGTATGGCGGCCAAGTGTTAGAAATGCATTGATGGATATGGACTAATGGACTGGCTGTCTTGTGAGACACTGGTCCTCAGTAGCATGCATTGCCTGAAGGGCTCTTTACCCTGAATTCTCTGCTCCATGCATTGTGCTCTTCATGGCTCTGCTCCTCATCACCTCAGCTGATTTACTCTCTGTATGCTGGGATCGACTGGAAATAATCCTCCTCCACCCCCACACACATGCAAATACAAACAGTATATCTCTGTAACAGCAACAGAAAATCCTATTTGTACCCTTTCTAAACATGGTTTATATGTTTTTTGGTCCTCTGGGATTTTTCAAGTAGAGATCATGATCCCGGGAACCAGTGCACAGAGTGGAAATGACTCACTCTTAACGTTCTTATTCTAATAACTCAGGCCTTGCCTTTTATTTTTAGATCAATTGAACTTGGATGCCCTCACACACCCCCTTTTCCATGCGTTCCCGTGCCAGTTGTGACCCATGTGAATTGAAAATTCAGCTATGACCAAATTTGGCTTAACAGTGAATACTATCTGCCCTAAGGGAGCTAGCATTGTTGCTTACTGAGAGTTGGCCTCTCCCTGATGTAACAGACTTTCCCTAAACGGCATCTCTCAGCTGTGCAGAGGTGCTGTCAGCTTTTTCTGTTCTGTTTGCCAACAGGCGGGATGTTCGAGGAAAGCCAGCCTCTGCTATATGTAGACATTATGTGACACCCAAGTGATGTTAGATTGTAAAAACAGGGTAGCAGTGAGATGATCTTCCTATAAAATGCAATAAACTTTTAATAACAAAAATGACAAAATGTAATCCACACTCTGCAAGCTCTCTCAGGCACCTTAAACTATATTAACTTGATGCCACCTACTCTTGTGATCTGCTGTGATGCTTCAATGCACAAGGCTTAAAGGTTAATGCGATAACTCAAGCAGAATATTCATTCTTTGCATAGCCTCTATTTGCTGTTAAAATCTGGATTTGCTTCTTCTTTTTTCCAGATAAGGACACCATTAGTAAAATTCGTGATCTACGCATGAAAGCAGTGGACTATGAAGTGGTTAAAGTTATTGGGAGGGGAGCATTCGGAGAGGTGCAATTGGTAAGAATGGCATGTTGTGTTTCTTGTGTTGTGAATAATGCTGTATCTATAAACCTTTAAGAAAGATTCTTTGTTATGTTTTGCTCCAGAACAACTTAAGTTTATGAGAAATACTTGAATAAGCATAACTTGTTTGTCACCACTTCATCTATTCCAGGTAAGACACAAAGCCACAAGCAAAGTATATGCCATGAAGCTGCTGAGCAAGTTTGAGATGATCAAGAGGTCAGACTCTGCTTTCTTCTGGGAGGAGAGGGACATCATGGCTTTTGCCAATAGCTCATGGGTGGTGCAGGTATGATGTGATACGATGAACTCACACAAACCCAGCCTTGTGTGTGAGAAATGAATTAATAAGATGTTTGTTCACTTACCAGCATTTTTCTTTTTTATTCATTGTTTTAAGTAGTTATTTCTTCTCTTTTATATTTTGCAGCTCTTTTTTGCATTCCAAGACGACCGCTACCTCTACATGGTGATGGAATACATGCCCGGTGGCGACTTGGTTAACTTGATGAGCAACTACGACGTCCCAGAGAAGTGGGCCCGCTTTTACACAGCTGAGGTGGTGCTGGCTCTGGACGGAATCCACGCAATGGGCTTCATTCACAGGTAACAACAAAACTTCTACCTTCTGCCTGTCCTCCTCCTGTGTTTGTTGGTTTGGTTTTTAAATTGGCGACTGTCAAACACATTGATGTGAATTCATTTCTAATGGGAAATGCTGTTTCTCACCTCTCTGAGGCAGTTCTTAAGGTTTTATACTCTGGAAACTTGTCCAGAGTAAATGTGTAAAATCATTTATCTTTTATGGCTCTTGACCATAAAGAACTTTATGGTTCGTGAAAAATGTGTGACCCGCGACCAGAACCGGCCTGCTGGATGCCTTTCCGTTCTCAAGATATTGAATGTTGTGCAAAATATTGTCAATTAGCCACTCGAGTACAAAATAATTTGTATTATCTTAAATCAATCTTGGTGAAACCATGTTGTTGAGGCACTGCAAAAACCTTTGAGTTGTAAATGGTTCGTAAGGCAGGAGATAACGTCACCTTCTTCCTCATTATCTTCTGCTTTAGTTGGTGTTGTGTAGTGATGCCAGTATAACTACACAGGAGTGGAAATGTCTGGAAAATTAAAAGAATTTCTAGCTCTCAACAAGTTTGATTAATAAAGAAGTAGAATATTCTATTTGCTCTACAAATACATAAATGTTTTGTGCATTTGTAGGTCCACTGTGATCTGTATATTGTAATGACAGTACACTGACTGAATGTGGAAAAACTAAGAGATTGCTGAAGTTGCACTTTTTTCCTAAGGTATCTCTGACTGTTAAACATCTGTTTTGTAAACGGATTCATTCATTATGAATGTATTTATTTACACTAAAAATGGAAAGATTTGGAGGTGTTAAGTTATAATGCAGTGGTTTTACTGATCCAGCCCACTTGAGATCAGACTGTATGTAGCCCGTGACACCCCTGAGGGTGTGGTGGCAACCTATGATCTAAGAGGGCTTTGTAATAAGCAGGAAGTAGTTCAGGGTCAGAGGTACTGTTTTTAGCATAAATGCTAGTTACTTGCTACTGTTGTAACTACAGGTGTCATGCTGCATTACTGCTTGTTTTCAGAACTGAGACGGTGTTTACTTAAGCACCACAGTTCACATGAATTTCTTTTGTCATGCATTTTTTCCCAGTATAACATCTGGTTTCTTTACCTCTAACTCAGACCAGTTGAATGTTTTTAAATGAGTTGCAGTTGCTATCATTGTTGCCTGTATTCTGTTTTGTTCTTTCAGGAATGATTTATACAAGATTTAAATTGTTAATTAGTTTCTTCTGTACATTTCAGTTCCATGTTGCTGGCTGTAAATCTGTAATATGTTCTATTGTAGTGGGGTCATCAATCTCTCAGTGCTGGACAAATTTTTATGATATAAATTCTGTACGTTATAAATTCTATTGTAGCATGGCTAAGCTGCCCTGAAATAGTTCTTTTCCTTTATATAAATGATTACTAATATTATATTACACACAATGCTCTGTGCACAGCTGAGATGGTGGAAAATTCACGCCATGACAGATGTATTAAATTGTTCTCGCTGTGTTCCCATTAGCTTGCTGGAAGTTGCAGCGAAAGGAAATTTCAAGAAAAAAGCATAAATTCCGCTCTCTCAGCTCCCAGCCTCCTTCATACCTCATTACATCTGACCTATCGCTGCAGAACAGCACAGCACCTTCACACACTTCTGATTTTGAGAGCTATTTTTCCAAGTGATACTCTAAAGCAGCTCTAACCTTTTACTGTTCCCATACTTGCATACAGAGTGTATCAGTTTTCTTGTTATATGCTTGACTTGGATGTATTAGCTTGTGTGTTTGATATCACTTTATTTTTGCCTCCACAGGGACGTGAAGCCTGATAACATGTTACTAGACAAAGCAGGACACTTAAAACTGGCAGACTTTGGGACCTGCATGAAAATGAACAAGGTATTATATTTAGTCTCTGTCAACATTATTAATGTTGTCACATACATTATAGATATTTTCAATGTAAATTTTGAGGTTTTGCCGATTATTTCGGTCTATGAACATTCTAGACTAGACAAAAAGTATTGCAAAAGTGTTGATTTTAAAAAACGTTTTGTCCTCTTCAGGATGGTATGGTACGATGCGACACAGCAGTGGGAACTCCAGACTATATTTCGCCTGAGGTACTAAAATCCCAAGGAGGAGATGGCTATTACGGCAGAGAGTGTGACTGGTGGTCAGTGGGAGTGTTTCTGTACGAAATGCTAGTTGGTGAGTATTTTTTCCAAAAAGGGTTAACTGGTTAACTGGTTAACAATAATGCTATTATACCTATACCTAATGCTTATTACAGGATTTCCGTGGGTCCTTAAAGTCTAATATCCAAGCATCTAAATCGATCGGGATCTTCAACGTTTTTCAGACCATGAACTCCTTAGTTGACAGTGAAACAGCAGGGACCCTCTTCTTCATATATTGCATTGGATATTTTCTGGTTTTGTTTCATTTTGCTTACCTGTAGTTGTTAAGTCAGCAGAAGTTGAAGCGTGCCTAATGTTATGTATGTTAGCCTCACCCTCTACACTTTTACCACTGGTTTCACTTGGGATAATAATACAGCTAATCAGCCAATATGTCTCAAATATGTCCAGCAAACTAGTTCACTGTTGTAGGTTCCACTCAGATATTTAGTAGTTAGCTTTTGTCTGTGTTCAGTAAATTAAATTTGTATTTCTTTTATGACAGGTCTTAAAAAATGATTGGATTGTGAAGTTACTTTTCATAGTTATGTTACTTTTGGAAACTTGCATCATCTTCAGTCTTGCTTTTAAATGTGATTCAGGGAAAAATCTGTCCTGATCACACTGAAACAACTACAAAATGAAACCAACATGGAACCAGTAAGCACTAATGGCCTGTGGTCTTACATTATGTGATTTAGATTGGTAGATTTCATTAAGAGATGGTTAATAATAATTAAGAATGAGATTTACATACTTTTTTTGCGAATATGAATGTGAAATAGGTCTTAAAATGCATTCAAACAGTCTTAAAAGGTCTGTAAAAGTCTTAACTTGAACTTGTTGAAACCCGCAAAACCATGTTATAAGTAATATGGAGTTTGTTTGTTTTTTTGTTTGTTTGTTTTTTGAAGTCACAGCAAAAATGGATAAGTTTTACCTTTCTCCCCAGTATAAAACACTTAACATATTCTGAAATTTCGGTGTAGATTTTTTCATGTTCAGTATGTATGTTTCATGCAGTTTATTCTCATAGTAAACATTTCAGTAACCCATGACCCTTGTTCTTGTGTTGTGCATCAGGCGACACTCCTTTCTACGCAGACTCCCTGGTGGGGACCTACAGCAAAATTATGAACCACAAGAATGCCCTGACCTTCCCCGACGACAGTGACATCTCTAATGACGCCAAGAATCTCATCTGTGCTTTCCTGACTGACAGGTTAGATAGTGGCAGACTACTCTCTGGATTTTCTAAAGAGGGTTCTTATCACAAGACCCTTTCCCTGTTTAGGCACAGATCGTTTCCTGGCTTAGTGGGCCCTCAGTGGAAGGAATCTTGATGTGCCTCTCAAGAACTGCTTTTGCTGGTAAAATCATGCACATGAAATGATAATGGGGTCCTCCCTGATCTCCACAGGGAAGTTCGACTTGGCCGCAATGGTGTAGAGGAGATCAAGAGGCATCCTTTCTTCAAGAATGACCAGTGGACATGGGAGAACATCAGAGAGAGTAAGAACATTTTCACAGTCGAAATTCCTGATTATTTTCACGCCTCCTGTTTCAGTTGGCAGTCTGCTCACTGTTACTGCAATCATGCAGCCAGCGATCATGTTTTCCATTTGACCTACTACAGACAGTTGCAGGAAATTCTTGTAGACGAGCCATTCATTCAGTATCCTTTCCAAGACCAAACGTGATTCCTGCTCAGAGGAATAATTGGCAGCACAGTGTTTTTTGAGGCCAACAAACGGGGAAGCAGTCCATCGCAAATGTTAATGCGCCGGGATTGACACTGGAGCAGAGAGAGATTAGAAATGTGTGGCTAAATCCAGGAGCTATAGTCAGTTCTTTAGTGGCTTTATATTTAATACTTGACTAGGCTGAAGTCAGCACTTTGGTGTTGGCCACCCCTGTCGTTCCATTGGCTGACCGGCTCTGCTAGCTGGCTGCTTTCCCTTGTTTTAAAGAGGGTTTCAAAAGAGATCTGTGATCCAGAAAAAACTCTGTGCAAAGAAAAGTGAAACACTTGTTTCTGTCTCATCTATCTGGAGGGTAATCTACCTCAAAATATAGTAATTGATGAGAAGTTAAAAAAAAATAAAAAAAATTAGAAAATAATACAGGCAGAAGAGAATAATAAAGTCAAACAATATGTTTATGTAGTTTTCAAGGCCTAATATGAGCATATAAATTACGGATATACTGTACTAATTTTTGTCCCTGTATTCAATTATTTGCCAGTCATTTAGTGAGTGCATTTTAGAACCTGTGTCTTGAATTCTGCTTGCATCATGAACTGCATTTAAAGGGATAATTCAGATTAGTTGATGTAGGGTCATATGAGGTACTTACCAATAGTCAGTGTATTACCTGCAGATGTTGGTCGGCATGTCTCTTATTATGAGAAGCAGAGACGGGCACCAGGTCAGAAGCTAAGCATTGTTAATGCTGTGTACAGGGTGAGAAACAAAAGGTATTTTAGCCACTTATAAAGGTCACCTCCACAAAAAATCTATCAGTTCAAGTGTAGCCTATATTTAGAACATTTTCACTGCTTTGCCATCAGCCAAACTTTTCTGATGGGAAACTGCTGTTGCATAAGCCAAATATCACTATCTCCAAACCAACCAAACTCCATAGCTGAAATCTGTAATTTTACATTGCAGATCATGTAAGTTGCTGGTCTACCACTGCCTCGATCTGTTAGTTGTTGTGATTCTGAACTAGCCTTTTAAACCACCAAAATCATAAAATAAATTTTGTTATCTCATCCAACCCCACATCAAATAATCCAAACAATCCCTTTAACACATAGCGACTTGTTAAACGTGATGAGCTGAGGTGGTCTTGTTATCTCATACTGTCACTAATCATTGATCTTTTTCTCTACCCTGTGTAGCGGCTGCCCCAGTAGTGCCTGAACTGAGCAGTGACATTGACACCAGTAACTTCGATGACATTGAGGAGGATCGGGGAGAGGAGGAGACCTTCCCCATACCAAAGGCCTTTGTGGGCAACCAGCTCCCCTTCGTGGGCTTCACATACTACAGCAATCAGCAGTAAGTGTGCCAGACTTCGCTCCATACCATGTTGATGATCAGTCTGCTCTCTGTTTAACACTAAATTGTCCACATATACTCCAGCAGAAGTAAAAATGTACTGTACAAAGTGTGGTACAGGATCGATGCAGTGGCAGTTGTTTGTTTTCACTTTTAGAGACTTTGAGGTTTTTTTATGACCATTGTAATTATATATCTATAATAATACATTTTTCAATTCCAGCCTTTTGCGGAAGTCCAGCACCTCTACAAAGACCAGTGACAAACGTAGCAGCTCCACAAAGGAAGACAAGAGTCATGTGAGTAAACTGTTACTTGATCATTGAGAAGTTGACTAGCTGCCAGTAGTTTTTCCTCTCATGACTTCTAATTCCTTTAATGCAGCTCTCTGCAACATCTTCCTGTATCTGTGAAGATCTAAGATGGTTTATTCTGTGTGTTTTTTGTTTTGTTTTTTTTATAGCTGGAGAACCTGCAGAAAAGGATCTACCAGCTGGAGGAGCAGCTCCACAGTGAGATGCAGCTGAAGGATGAGTTGGAGCAGAAGTGCAGGTATAAAAACGGGACATTCATTCATACACGAAAAGGTAGCTGCTTACATTATCAAAGTACAGCCATGATGCAAATTCTTTGGTCTCATAGACAAACCACAAAACCAACAACAGCATCACAGAGAAAGGTTTACATCATTTACTTATAATAAACGTCATTTTATGACTTCTATTTAAATTATGATGTTGGTAAATGCAAACAGGGCCCTACATATATTATCATGATGTGCCAGTGTGTTCTCTGCCCCGGTTGTATTTTTATAAAGAGTAAACAGACTTTTGTACACAGAAATGCACATGAGATTTTTATTTAACTTCAATGATTATTGTAAGAGATACTCAGTATAGTTAAGTACTTTTTTTCAAATTCTGTTCTCCCCAGGACATCAAACACCAAGATTGACAAGATCCTGAAAGAACTGGATGAAGAGGTTAAATGCTTACACTTTTTTCTCTTTCACCATTCCTTTAATGGACAAATTATTAATTCCTGATGTTTGCTGCTCTGACTGCAATTATATCCATTAAAAGAAAGATAGACTGCATGCACAGCTTCTTTTTGATAATGCATTCAAAATGTGTGAGTTGAATAAATTGCTGTTTAAATGTCAGTTGTATGTATTGATGTCTTGCTGCCACATCACAGCTGCTCTGTTGTTCCTCACCACAGGCAAACATGAGGAAGAGTGTGGAGGCCAGCATGTCTATGCTGGAGAAGGACAAGATGATGCAGCAGCACAGATTAACAGAGTACCAAAGAAAAGCTGACCAGGACGCAGAGAAAAGACGCAATTTGGAGAATGAAGGTAAAGATAATAAGGTGCTGCTGATGTATGATTCAGACACTTAGTAATTAAAGTATAATTGCAGAGTGAAGTGAGGACGCAGTCAATATTTGAACATAGTTTTGCAATTTAATGACCTCATCCACTCAATATAATTTGGTCTGGGTCAGGGTTGTTGCAATATATTGGTATTGACAATAACTGTGATATAAAAAAAAGTACTGATATGTTAATAATACACATATGATAATATTGTGTGAATAGTTCAACGCTGGTTAAATACTGTATACTGTATGCAATTTCTTTCTGTTCTTGCTTTTTCTCCCTCCCCGAACATCTCATTAAGTGTAATTACACTTTTTTACGCTTTTTTACAGTTATAGTTAAAGACTCTATCTCCATTTCCCTACACTCATATTTTTGAGTCATTCTTTCATTCCCCACCCCCCTTTTTTAATTTTTTTTTAAATTATAGATTTCATGCTAATATCAATATTATGAATTCTGTTGGCCATGATAATAGTCCAGTGAAAATCTGATATCGTTACAGCCCTAGTTTGGGTAAGACAAATGCTCCAAATGGATTATCTGGTATCCTGGTGTGACCTTCCTCCTACTCACTGCTAACTACAGATCTAGTTAACTGTTAAACCCTGACATGTCTCTCTGACTTTCTCACTGATTTGCAAGAAGACAGCACTAAGTGGATTGACTAGCAATAAGCTTTTAGAAAGGCTTGATATTCTGTGTGTGTAATTTAATATGACTTAAATCAGGAAATTAGGAATGGGTTTGGGATTGAAATAGAAGATTAAATGAGCCCTTGTCTAATTAATTTCCCATCTCTTTCTATTTTTGTCTAGTGTCCACTTTAAAGGAGCAGCTCGAAGATTTGAGGAAGATCAGTCAGAACTCTCAGGCCTCAAATGACAAGATTGTCCAGCTGCAGAATCAGGTATACAGCAGACACACATGCAGACACACAGTCGGGGTGAGTGGAGGTAAATGCATTAAATCGCTGTTTTGATCTGCAGCTGGAAGAGGCCAACGACCTCCTGCGTGCAGAGTCAGACACAGCAGCAAGACTGAGGAAGAGCCACACAGAGATAGTCAAGTCCATGAGTCAGTTGGAGAGCCTGAACCGTGAGTTGCAGGAGAGGAGCCATGCGGCAGACGGGGAGAAGGCCCAGCTGGAGAAAGAGCTCCTGCTTCTTCAGAGCACCCTGGACTCAGAGAGGAGGAATTACAGCCAGGGCTCTGAGGAGATCAGGGAGCTGCAAGGTGACCCACAAAAGACGATAATATGTGTTGATGTTTATCACTTCAGAGTGAAAAAACATAGTTTAGAGGGAATTTTAATATATCAAACCCTCTCAGTCTGGTTGCAAATCACTCTTTAAGGCTAGTAAACTATGCTCATTGAGATATTTGAGACAGCTGCAATTGAAGCCATCCCTCACTGATGTCAAACATGCCCAAGCACCGACAACGCACCACAGCCATCAAATCAGTCTGATTTATCTGTCAGCCAGCTATCTTTTAATGGAAACATGCTTATGAAAGTCATAGAATTAGTGGAGAAGGAGGGGAGTGTGGTGTTGAAGTCATTTTTTTTTAAGTCAAACAAATATTAGTGATTGGAAATTCTGAACTGTCTGAATGGCTGTAAGAAAAAGGATTTTGCAATAAAAATACCAGCTTCATAGCAGAAACATCTTGATGGTGACTTTGTCTTTATCATCCCTTCTCAGCGAGATTGGCAGGGCTGCAAGAGGACAACAAAAGCTTGAAGGCCAGCCTCTCCAAAGTGGAGACAGAACGCAAACAGGCCCAGGAGAGGAGCAATAACCTGGAGAAGGTATACACAACACATCCTAGTAGTACTTGTGCTTAGATGTAAGTGCTTCCACCCTGTTGATAATTAGCAAACAGAACAGTGGTGTTTTCAGCTTGCTTCATGTTATTTGCCTTGTTGTTACTCCTTCCTACAGGAAAAGAACAACCTGGAGATCGACCTGAATTACAAACTCAAGACGTTACAGCAGCGTCTGGAGCAGGAACAGACGGAGCACAGGGTGACGCGGGCACAGCTCACTGACAAATATGAGTCTATCGAAGAAGCCAAATCAGCTGCCATGAATGGTATGCCAGTTCTGTGTCACAGCATGCCCTCCTCCACTGTTTTTCCACTCTGCTTTATCAATTTGGTTCCCCCTTTTCCACCAAGAATCCCACTTGAAATTCTCTGTCTCATAAACTTTATTTCATTTAACTTCTCTCTGACCCCATCTTCCTCTTCCCATTTCATCTGCCTTGTCTACTGTCTGATCCGACTCACCTGAAGGGGATGTTTGGGTGGGTGGAATCCAAAGAGTGTAAGCCAGTCAGCATGTCAGGACTTTGCCTTACTTTGCATATTAAAGCTAGACTCCACTTTTTGCAATAGAGTAATCATCTGTCAAGGCGATTTTCTTGCCTTTCAACATGCTGGAATAGGCTCCAAGCCTCTCCTTGGCAAGTTTCTTACATGAAAAAAAGTTCACTTGCTAATAACTTAAGGCTCAGCTTTGCCCATTTTTGGAGCAAATATGACTCAAAGTATTTTCTTAGTAATAGGAAATGAAGAGGAAAAAATGTGAGAAAATGCATTTACCTGCTAATAATGATTGATGAGTTTGTGGTAATCCAGTTTGTCACATTTGATCAGCTGATACTCAATAATCAATCAATATGTCAGAATGTATACCTATTGAACAGATTGTTCAGCGTCAAGTGACCAGCACACTGAAATGATCACGCAAGGTTTTCAACAGTAAAACACGTGAACAACTTTTTTCACTGTCACTGTCATCCTCCAGCTGTTCAGCAGAAGATGTCTGAAGAGAATGGAGCGCGGATGCGGGCGGAAAGCCGGGTGGTGGAGGTTGAGAAGCAGTGCTCAATGTTAGAGTTTGATCTCAAGCAGTCTGTGCAGAAAATGGAGCAGCTGATGAAGCAAAAAGAAAGACTAGAAGATGAGGTAAGTAATCCCTCTCAAGGTGGCAGTCCTTTTTACAGGGTGCCTGCATCTTGGAAGTTTGGAAAATGTTTGATTTTGGCCATTATGTTTTTAAGGTTGGGAAAATGCTAGAATTTGAAGAATCCTTAATTTTCAACATTATCTGGTGTTGCATCTACACCATCACTTGTGTATACCAAAAATCTTTTAATCTTTGAAATGAAACAATCCTGTTCTTATGTTTGTTTGTTGTCTCCTGTGTTTGTTTGTTTTTTTCAATTTGTTTCCGTTATGCCTGGCATCACAATTTAGATGTGGTGATAAAGTCTTCAAGAATCAAGAAATTTTTGGCTTGCTACCTTGAAAGTACTTGGATTTTACTCTTAACCCTTAACTGGGCAAGCACATCTAAATATTTTGGGAAATTAATAGCCATTTCCTGATGTATCTAGGCAAAAATGACTATCTACCAAAATACCTAGTCTGTTGAGGGTATAAATTTAGCTTTTCCCCCTATGTGCTGAATATTAAAACATAAAACAACACATGATGTATTAACATTTATTAACTTATTTCTATTGATATGCCATCATCTTTCTTGTGGAGTAAAATAAAGAGTAATAAGTATTTCAAACCTGCATATTATTGATTAATGCCCCTCCCCCACGGCTTGTCAAGTAATAGTATCCCCAGGATACAGAGACCATTTGTCAAACAAAGTATTTGTTTGCCTCACATCTGTGATATCTCACCTCTCTCGTGTCCTCCCACTCTAGGTGAAGAATCTGCGGATACAGGGAGAACAGGAGTCGAGCAAGCGAGTGCAGGCTCAGAACGACCTGAAGAGCCGCACGCAGGAGGTGGACCGGCTTAGGTGTACAGAGAAGCAGCTCAAACAGGAGATCAACACAGCACTAGAGAGTAAACGCTCGCTGGAGTTCCAGCTGGCACAGCTGACCAAGTGAGTGGCCGTCCTGCACGAGAACTTTAAAATTGATCACTTGCTCTTTTCACGTGATGTTGCACATGATGTCTATCCACTAATCACATTACATGAAGAACATCTGTGGTGATGGAATAGACTTTTCATTCTCTACTGTGTATTTGGGCAGCTTATTTATTGATTCAAGACAAATATCCGGTAAAGATACTATTAGCAGCCAGCAAAAAAGCTGTAACATTAAAATGCATTTTATCTGAAGACACATTGCACATTGAGATAAAATGGACAACGACATGTTTAACTTTTTAGTGGTACCTCACTGGGTGTGATTAACCTCATTAAAGACTTCTCTTAATGTTGCTATTAAAGGGGCTTAAGTATGGTGTGATAAACTTTAAATTTTACTTTAGGTCTGTAAAATTCAGTTGATTCAGTCGCTCAGTGTCTGGTGAGATGTCCCAAAAGTCAATGTTGTCCAAAAAAGTGTTCTGAAGTTTAAAAAAAAAGTTCATCACATGAGACGTTTCTTCATATAATGTGCATCAAATAAACAGAACAGAAATTATGATACTAAGAATAAACACTTGTGTTCTTATGTTAATGAGGAAAATGTGAAAATTTGAGGTTACTTAGACCATTGTTCTGGTTAATATCACTGTGAAACTAACTGGCAGTCGCTCCAGCCAGGAGCTCTAATTTTCTGTTATTGCTGCACCGGCCAGTAATGCTCTTTGGAAGTCAAGGCGTAAATTGCCCTACAATTGCCTGCTATTTTCAAATAAGTGCTATTATTCCAGCTTAGAGGGCGACTGCGCCAAAGCTGTTCTGCGACAGTGTTTACATCAAAGGATTAGGGTTTACTCTGAGTCCAGCTCCATCCACTCCATTGCTAATCCCCTGGCTGGTGCTGCAGCCAGTGCCGCTGGATGCGACTGGTTACATTTTACTACAGGGGCTGGCTCTGTCCGCCTGGCTAAAGAGTGTTGTTTGGAAAGTGCTCAAACTAATGAGTGTGCACAATTAGCTACAGAAGTTGGATTTAATGAAGAAATGAAAATGAAGTGCCTGATGCATTTTGATTCATGTGTTTACAGACAATACAGAGGCAACGAGGGACAGATGAGGGAACTTCAGGACCAGCTTGAGGCCGAACAGTATTTTTCTGTAAGTATTAAGTCTCAGTACCCGAATGCCTCTGTCCTCTTTGTGATTTAGTGTGAAACCCACCGGCAAACTGTCTGTCTGTCTGTCCTCCCTCAGACACTTTACAAAACTCAGGTCAAGGAACTAAAAGAGGAGATTGAGGAAAAGAACCGGCAGGTACAGGAGGCTCATAAAAAGGTGCAGGAATTGTGCAGTGAAAGGTAAGAAACTAAATTCTATTTACAGAAAACCTCAAGGCCAATGTTTTGATTTAACCACTCCAAATATTGATGAATTATCAGCTTTAGCTTTTGAATTTGTATTGTGGCCTGATGAAAAAAAAATGCTATAAAGTAGGTATGTAACAATATATGGAATATTGCAATAAAAAAAAAGTCACAATACTGTACCACACTGAGTCCCTGCGAAGTTACATGGTTAATTGTTTTATTTTATTTTATTGTCACTTTAGGTTAAAAGGAAAAATGAATTGTATACCAACAAGAAATGCTGTTGCTGTGAACATTAGATATATTATTTAATGAACAATTTTTTGTCAAGTTGTACTCTTTCTTTGCATTTATACTTAAAAGCTGAAGAGACAATGTTATATAACTTCAACTTTGTTTTCTCCTGGACACAGGGACTCCCTGACTGCCCAGCTGGATCTGACAGTGACCAAGGCTGAATCAGAGCAGCTTGCCCGGGCACTTCAGGAGGAACAGTACTTTGAGCTCAGCCAGGAGAGCAAGAAGGCAGGGACCAGACATAAGCAGGAGATTGGAGAGAAGGAGGCTACTATTGCACGGGTGAGCAAAACCTAAGTTGTCTTCCATCTCCAATTTATATTATTTTGTACTAGGGATGGGTGTATAGATTCTGCAGGATCGATACATAAAGTACCGAAAGCTACTCATTTGGTATTGATTTCTTAAGTATTAATAAAAAAGTTATACAATAGCAAAACATATGTGGCTGCATCACTTCCAAACATTTTCAGTGCTTTTGTAAAAAGTTTGTGCCAATAAACAGCCCTGACATTTTATTTTGCTGGCTCATATCACATGACTGTGGAAACCTTTGTGACATTAGAACCAAACGTTTTTACACCAAACTTGAGAGAGATTACTAAATCCATGGAGAATGACAGAAAGGAAATATAGAATAGCGTGGTGCAACTTTTCACCTGTAGATAACATACAACATGATGCACTATTTGTGACAAGAGTGCCACACAGCAGCATCGCATTTACAAACAACAGACTTTAAAAGAGGCTTAATAAAAGCAGGAGGATAATCATTTATTTTATCATAGTATTTTTGAAAAATAGACTTTTTACACCTATTGGCACTACCATTTTTATTTAATTGTTCTCATTTTTGAATGGCTGGTATGTGTCATCATTTTGGAAAAATTACATGCCCATTAAAAAAAATTCAGTATTGGCATCCATAAAATTGTGACCAAAAGGAGTGGTATCTTGTCAAATTAAATTGTACACCTGTGTGTATTGTCTAATTCTTAGTGGAAAAGTGATAATATTGAAATTTCTTTCTCTGCAGCTTGAGGAATCCAATAAAACTCTGACCAAAGATGTGGAGAACCTCAGCAAAGAGAAGGCTGAGTTAAGTGAGAAGCTTCGTACTCAGGATGAAGGTACTGTCCCTTTACTGACCTTTGTTTCTTTGCTACATTATAATTACATTGTTGTACAACTGGAGTATCTTTTTTTGACAGAGTATGCGGCTCAGAAGGAAGAGATTACAAATGCAATCAAGGCCAACTATGAGAAAGTCCTCAACACAGAGCGCACACTGAAAACTCAGGTAATGATGCAACATTTTAGGAAGAAGGTATTGGCAAAAATTAGTAATGACAGTAGAGAATGGGGGTTGACGTTTTCCAATTATTTACCTGCTTTATCAGGCGGTGAACAAGCTGGCAGAGATCATGAACCGTAAGGACATGAAGCTGGACCAGAAGAAGAAGGGCAGTACTGCTGACCTGCGGAAGAAGGAGAAGGAGAACCGCAAACTTCAGCTGGAACTTAACCAAGAGAAGGAGAAGTTCAACCACATGGCCATCAAGTACCAGAAGGAGTTGAGTGAGATGCAGGCGGTAAGTTAAAGAAGTCTCAGGATATTGGAGCCCAGTAAAATCATAACATTTCCTTGTTTTTAACCCAAGTCTCACTGCTTTTCTACCACCAGCAACTGGCAGAGGAATGCACATATCGCAACGAGCTACAAATGCAGCTGGACAGCAAGGAGAGTGACATTGAGCAGCTTCGGGAGAAACTGAATGACCTGCAGCAGCGCATGGATAACTCTAGTGTCACAAGTCTACAGACAGATGAGACAGACAGCAACATCGCAGGTAGGGTCACCACAGGACCTGACTGGTCGTGGCTGCTGCTACTTTTACCATGTATATGACATTTAATACCCAATACAGGATTCTTCTGTGACTTTTAGACTTGAAAAAAATTTGGAAATCAAGTTCAAGTGCATTTGAATAGTCAGGGAATTGCATAGAAATACAGAAAGTACTTGTACAATGAAAATGCTTTTTCAAGGCCTTAAAAATATTGCTGTTTGGGTACTGTTTTTAGGTATATTGTGTCCTGTGGCCAGTAGAAAGAAAGCAAAGTTCTGTTTGTTTTTAAATATCAAATTATGACAAATGTATTGTATCAAATAGGAAAGATGTGCTGGGTTGATAATGTGCATCCACTATTCACTTATTTGAAAACCATACTTTCCCCTCCTCCTCGTGTTTCCGTGTAGCAACGTGTTTTTCAGATATTTCCAATATTTATTTGTTTGTGTGGAGTTTTAGATATATGTTTTAGGCTGGTTTAAAGTAATGATTTAGTGTGTATATTTAATACGTAATCGCAGATGTTTATTGAATAGAGTGTTTAACAGGAGCTTGTGGTTTTAAATTTAGAACATTAAGGGGAACAAAGCTGAGGCTATCTAACAGTTTTATTTATCAACCTCTGCCACCATATTTGGTGCGGTACAATGTAGTTAACTGAGAGCAGGACAGTGCAAATTAATGAATACACATGGTAAGTTGGTAAGAGCACAGAATGCCAAAATGCCAGAATTAGCCAAAAGGCTATTTTTCATCGCTGGCTAAGGTGTTAAAAGGCTTCCTAAAATACAGCAAAATAGCAACATGATTTGCAGTTTAAAGATAGGAGAAGGACACATAGTTGTTAAAAGTGGTAAAAGCTGTGGTGACATGCAGACAAGACAGACATAAACAGTGCACACAATACATACATATACATACAAAACAGTTGTGATATATACCCATGTAGAACATTTTCAGACAAGCAGGACATACATAGAGCAATGCTGATGTGTGCAGGCCTACTTATTAATCATCCGCTGTTTTAATTGGTTACTGAAAGATATCTAAGTGTTAAGTTGTCTGATGTGGTCTGGAATGTTTTCACCTCTGTTGAATACAATTCATGATTAACAATTATTCAAAATTCATGCAGGAAAAATGCCTAATACATATCTTGATTTTAAAATATGGTCTGTTTTCATATGTGCTGGTGTCTGTGGTTAAATCATTTTCTCTTTATTCCCCTCATGTCCAGCTGGTTCTCCTTGCTCTTCTTATCTTTGTAACTTCTATTCCTTTCCCTCTGTGAGTAACTGAGTGGACGAGCCCCTCTTGCCTGGCCTGTGCTGCAGCTCTTGTGTGTTTTTTCGTCTTTTTTGCCCCTGATTTTCTTAAGTATTCTTTGCCCAGAGGGGAGAAAGCCACCTCTTTTTTGGGGTGGGAAACACTTTTGAAAGAAGCCTGATGGAGTGGAGAGAAAAATATCTTTCCAAATTGTCAAAACAGTCTGACTAACTTTAATGGGATGTTAAGCAAGGATGCTGGTAGTGAATTTGCTTAATGTCACGAGGTCAGCCCTAACGGTAAAGTAACCACATCAAATCAGAGGCATCATACTTGGCTACACCCTGTGTGAGGTATACTGCCTCACTCTCAGCACCTTTCAAAACGTGTCTTAAACTGAAAAAGCTGTTTATTTTTTATTCATGGCACTGTGTGATTTAAACACTTAACACTCTTATTGGTTGTTTTTTTGGGTTTTTTTTATCAGCATGTTCACCCACAAGTACTGCTCGTCTGGACACAAAGACTTCCCTCACAATGTCACATTTAGTAGACTAGCCTCTCGTAGTTCCCTGTTCCTGTTTCAACTTAGGCTGTTTCAGCTGCATGATCTTGAAAACATAATTTTAAAACCAAATAATATGTTTATAACCTCCAACACACATGGTTGTTTCTGTGACAGGAGTGAGTGATCAAGCTAATCAAGAGAAATTAAATACTAATTCCTGCTGCAAAACGCTTGTTAAAGAGCATTTAACATAATTTGAAATAATAAAATGATCTGTTAACTTACTCATGTTTAATACTTTGCTCCTGCATGAGGAGTGTGCAGTAGCAGCATGGGATGTCCAAACTCATTGCTTATCACCTTACTCCAGTGCAGTTACCAGCAGAACTCCCTGAGGGCTTTACAATTATGGTCTTTGTCACTTAACTTTTCATTTTTTTCCCCCAGTTGAGTTTGGATTTGAACACTGCATGGTCTTTTTTCTGCAGTGCATTTAATTCACTGCATAGATTTGTAATTTGTTTTTGCATCTGAACTTCTTTTCAGAATCCAGATTGGAGGGTTGGTTGTCCATTCCTAACCGTGCTAATATCAAGCGATACGGATGGAAGAAGCAGGTATGTTGTGTGTTTATTTGGCGTTTCCTCTGTGCGCCTGCATTGTTTTGAAGTCTGTTATGGTTTGTTGAGAATGCTGCCAACCCCTTGGGGGCAATATCCGCCTTCCTCTCATTGTCCTTCCAATATTTGCAGTATGTGGTGGTGAGCAGTAAGAAGATTCTGTTCTACAATGATGAGCAGGATAAGGAACAGTCCAACCCCTCAATGGTACTAGATATCGAGTAAGTATTTTCCACTCTTGTCTATCCACAGAGATGTCATGTTGAACAAATCCCAATTCCAAAAAAGTTGGGGTGTTGTGTAAAATGTAAATAAAACCAGAATGCAATAATTTGCAAAAAACATTTTGACTTGTATTACATTGAATACAGTACAAAGACAAAATATTTGATGTTCAAACTGATAAACTATATTGTTTTTTGTAAATATACACTCATTCTAAATTTGAAGCCTACAACGCATTTCAAAAAAAGTTGGGACAGGAGAAACAAAAGACAGGAAAGTTGTGGAATGCTCAAAAACACCCGTTTGGAACATTCAACAGATGACAGCATCATGATTGGGTGTTAAAGGGGCATCCTCGAAATGCTCAGTCGTTCCCAAGCAAGGATGGGGTCAAGTTCACCACTTTGTGAAAAACTGCATGGACAAATAGTCCAACAGTTTAAGAATGTTTCTAAACACAAATCTGCAAGGAATTTAAGGATTTCACCATCTAAAATTGATATTATTAAAAGATTCTGGGAATCCAGAGAAATCTCTGCACATAAGGTGTAGCTTGTCTGTGACCTTTGACCCGTCAGGTGTCACTGCTTTAAAAACAGCAATAAAAACCCACATAATTGTATAAAGGACACTACTAACTTTAAAAGCCAGCCTCTGTGATGGTATGGGGGATGTGTTAGTTCCCATGGCATCATGGGAAACATTCACATCTGTGAAGGCCCCATGAATGCTGAAAGGTACATTCAGGTTTTGGAGCTACAAATGCTGCCATCCAGACGATGTCTTTTTCAGAGAAGTTCCTGCTTATTTTGGCAAGACAATGCCAAGACACATTCTGCATGTGTTACAACAGCATGGCACTGTAGTAAAAGAGTTCAGGTAGACTGACCGGCCTACAGTCCAGACCTGTCTCCTACTGAAAATGTGGTGCATTATGAAGTGCAAAATATGACAACAGAGGTCCTGGACTGTTGAGCACCTGAAGTCAGAACGTCGGAAAAAAATTCTATTTTCAAAACTTCAACAATTAGTGTCCTCAGTTCCCAAATGCTGACTGAGTGCTGCTTAAAAAAAGGTGATGTATGACAGTGCTAAACATGCATGAACATTAAATACATTTGTTCTGTATTCAACTGACTGTAGGTCATGATTTTGCAAATCATGGCATTGTGTTTTTATTTACATTTTACACAGTGTCCCAGTTTTTTTGGTATTGGGGTTGTACATGATAAATAAATGCTAATCTTGTGCCCTTTTGTGTAGCAAATTGTTTCATGTGAGACCAGTCACACAAGGAGACGTGTACCGAGCTGAGACGGAAGAGATTCCAAGGATATTCCAGGTTAGAGGCTTCTTCCTGTTATGCATATTTCTCAAGATTTTTTCTTTTTTTCATATTTGCATTCAGCCCAGACTTCTGATGTCAGAATGTCAAGTCAGATTTTCTGAATCTCCATTCAGCCTCAGAAATGCTTATTTTAGTGTAGATTTGTTTTGACGTGGCCCTCTCTCCATCTGTGCTCAGATTCTGTATGCCAACGAGGGAGAGTGCAGGAAGGAGGCGGACATGGAGACGGTCCCTCAGGGCGACAAGACCAACTGTCTCCCACACAAAGGCCACGAGTTCATCCCCACGCTATATCACTTCCCTTCCAACTGTGAGGCCTGCGCCAAGCCTCTGTGGCACGTCTTCAAACCACCTCCAGCCCTGGAGTGTCGCCGCTGCCACGTCAAGTGCCACAAGGACCACCTCGACAAAAAGGAGGACGTTATCGCTCCTTGCAAAGGTAAAGTCCCGTCCATGGCCGTCGAAACTGTTATAACGAATGAACATTATATTTTTAGAGCTTTTTCAAGAAAACGAACTATCATTAACCGTAAATGTTTGAAGGTATTTTCCAGTTGATATTGAGGCCCTAATCTAGAAATTACTGTCTAAACAATGGTGATATGACTCCTGAAGAGTTTTAGTTAAACAAGATGTTAAATGGATAACTTGCTTGTAAACAAACAAATGCTATGTTTACTTTCAGTGTTAATTACCAAAACGTATTGTTTATTCCTTGTGGTCTAACGGACTCATTGAACCTATTTCTACGGATGCATGATATGGATTTTTTTTTTTTTTCAGGCAATAGAGTTAACAATTAATTACCTGCTTCTCATGGCCAAATAACTGATAATTTCACATTTTTGTATTTTAAAAAGAAGTTCATATAACCTGTAGTTTATGCAGACTTTAGAATAAGACAGGCTAAGATGTAGTGAGCAAAGATGGATGATGTAATATTGCATAGTTGTGACATAACCAAATCGAACTGACATCACTATGACAACAAAAACAAAGAATACGTCTGACCCTTCAGATGTTCATTTTTTTTTCCCAATTCATCAAAAAACATGATAAATATACTTTAGTTTTAATAGAACATTTTGATTAAAAATTCAAATTAAATACTTTGACAGACTGTCAAATCGGATACTATTACAGCAGATATCTATTGGCTATGATTTTATTACTGAAATGACTAAAATATTGTATTTATCATGCATTCCTATGCTAACGTTTGCAAGCTGATTTTTCTTTTTTTATTTCAAATCCTGCATTGTTTTCAGTCTTGCTTACTAGTTAGCAGTTTTCTTTGCCTTTCTTAGTTTGCAAATTGCTGAGTATGTTTGCATGTTACTGCCACCTGTTGATCAGTAATGTAGCATTAAACCATTTGTTGGAATGTGTATTGCCTCATCTGCATGCATGAGATGAAAAAAACTGCACTCGCATCGTCTCCATAGCGCTACTAGGAGTCAAAAATTCCACAGTGAACCTTAAATATTACGTAACACTACCAAAGTAAAAATAAACATGTGTATAACTCATTTAGCTGCCTCTTAATGGTGCATGAAGTTCAGTCAGTTTATATGGCTCTGAGTAAGAGGTTTCAGCATACTCAGGGAGTTCACACATGAAATAAAGGCACACCCTTAACTTTACCATGAACTGGAGCTAAATGAATTAATCAGTGTATAAGCTGAGTGACAAAAAGTTTATTGGACAGAAAATTAGATTAATATTTTGATAAGCATATCTAAAATGTGAATATTTTCTGGTTTTCTTCTATAATAGTAAGCTGGATGTCTTTGGGTTCTGGACTGTTGGCAATATTTTTTGTTTTAATGGCCGACCTTCAGATGCAGAGTAGGTTTGAGGTCAGATTTGTCAGGATTGATTATAAGATATTTTTATAGCTCTTTTCAAAACCAGAGTTACAAGGTGCTTCACAAAATGAAGTACTTCACAATAAAGGTGCAAAGATAGTGAGTCATACAGAGAAATAAACCCACAAATTTTAAACCAACGTCATACACAGAAAATTAAAAACTGAGATGAAGAGATAAGATACGCCAAAACAGTGAAAATTTTGAATAGATAATATTAGATCTTGGTTCTTGATCTGCAAACACCTTGTGCTATCCCTCACAGTAAACTACGATGTGACCTCTGCCCGGGACATGCTCCTGCTGGCCCTGACCCAAGACGAGCAGAAGAAATGGATCGGCCACCTCGGAAAGAAGATCCCCAAGACCCCACCATCCACATTTTCAAGAGCCTCACCTCGTTCTATGTCCACCCGCTCTGGACCAAACCAGTCCTTCCGCAAGAACCCTAAAAGCAATACAGGAAAGCTGAGGTAACTTGACAATTTGTGACTGATGTCTAGGATTTTGAGACTATTTCTAATTAGATAATTGGCATATGGCATAAAACCCCAAATTCCAAAAATGTTGGGATGCTGCATAAAATAAATTAAAATAGAATGCAACGTTTTGCAAAAACATTTTGACCTATATTCAATTTATTTTAGTAAATATACACTAATTCTGAATTTGATCCCTGCAACATGTTCCAAAAAAGTTAGGATAAGAGCATGTTTACCACTGTGCTACATCACCTTTTCTTAGTAACTGTTTAGTTAGTTGAGTTAGTTGTATTTGTGCTTCACAATGCACCACACATGTTCAGTGAGAGACAGGTCTGGACTGCAGGCAGGCCAGTCTAGTACCTGAACAGTTGGACTATGAAGCCACACTGTTGTAACACATACAGAAACTTTATCAGTTTGAGAATTAAATATCTTATCTTTGTACTGTATTCAACTGAATACAAGTTGAAAAGTATTTTCAGATCGTTGCATTCTGTTTTTATTTATCTTACACTGTCCCAACTATTTTGGAATTGGGGTTTGTACCATAAGGCTCTGTAATGTTGTTTTTAGGCCGTAAGTGAGGGTGTGCTTCAGTCAGAAGTCTTATTTTATCCCATGTGCTGGCCTGAGATGTGGTCAAGTCAGTCGCGTGACCTGCTGTTTGTCTCCTGTGTTGTAGCCGAGCGCAGTCCAGCCTCCAAGCAGCAGACACAACATCCAGCACTTGTTGACAGGAACTTCTACAGAAAGTGTTGATGTCTTTTTTTTTAGACTTTTCTCTACAGCTTTAAACTTGTCTATTTATTAATTGTGTTACTGGGTGTTTCTAACACGAGACACTTCCTAGTTGGTTGGTTGGTTGGTTGACTCCTGGGCTCTTTCCAGTTGACACTTGGGATTTTTCTAATTGGCACTAATGTGTTGTTGGGTTCAGTAACTAACTTACTATACAACTCTCATTACAAATGTCCACCTAAAGGATTTTTACATCACCTATCAAACATGATGCAAAGGTGTTAATGGTGTTGCAGTGTCTGTAAACCAGCTTTTCTGTTGTATGTTGACTTAGAATGGGTTACTAACCAAAGTAAAGATATTTTGTCTTTCCTTTACTGGACACCTGTCTCTGTTCTGTCTTTCAGCTAACCATCTGAACCGTTTGGATTTTTTTCTGGACTCTAAACTTTCCCTCCTTCCTCATCCTCAAAAACGGAGATACCTGAATAACATACAAAAAAAATCATTAAAAAGAAAAAATATATCAATAAATAACCAGCGCTGGAAACTTACAACACATGTCAAGACACAAGGTATCATGGATATTAAGAAGCCTGATCCCCCACCTCCACCATTTCCACCTTCATCGACTCAACAAACATGCAACTCTCCATTTCGACCAGAAGATGGCGCACTCGTCTTGAACTAAAGATGGACAAAGGAGTGAAAGAGGGACTCATGTCATGGAGACATTCTGTGTTTCATTATTATATGACAGTTAATGATGGAAATGGGAAGGTAAAAGGGGGTTTTGCTGGGACTCCTGCAAGTATGAGTTCAGTTTAAGGTACTGTCATACAGGGGTTGCAGATCTGCAGTGAGTGGTTGTGTCTCAGGGGTGGAAAATGAATATCCTATTTTGTAATTTCTTTCCCCTCCTGACAGATACTCAAGCTAAATGCAAGCATACTTCTGTTTCCAGTTTAAAAACATGACTGATGCCTTCTTCGTCTAATATATCTGGCCTTTTTGCCTTTATTCTTATCACTGCAAGTCACTTATCAGGTTTGGGACAGAGTATTGGGACATGAGTATTAGATGTTTTGAGTATTGAGTGAGGAGCATGCAAGATCATCATTTAAATCTATGCATTATTTTTATTATAATTATTTTTATTGCTCCAAGCCATAAGGAAAATTCCATTGTAATGGCATATAGGAGTCCTAAAACTTCATTGATTTTTTTTTTTTTTCTGTTTATTTGGTACATTGTTTTCTGTAATATTTTTTTTCTTGTATTGTTTATTTTTTTGTAATGTATTGCCTTACATTGATTCATAGATAAATGGTTCAAAAGGAAAACATTAAGTTAACAAATGTAAAACTGCACTGTTTGAATTGTAAATTATTTGTAGAAGACTAAACAGGTGTAGCATTTGGCCCACCTAGTGCCTTAACGTTTGGATATTGATTTTACTGCCATATCTGTTTGCTTTTTTTCTTCTTCTCCAAAACAAGACAAATCTTAACTCTTCCATCATTTATTTTTTAAGAAATTGCCACACACCTGTGGTTTTATCGGAACTTCTTTTCTCTGGTTTGAGTATATAAAATATATATATTAGATTACCTCTTTATGGACACATTATTGCAAGAGAGCTAGCGTGTCAAAACAACTAAGTCCCCAGACTCGGTTCATTCATATCACATGACAAATTTCGGGATGGTGTACCTAAAGCAAGCCTACCTGTGTCAACGATTGTCCTTGATAACAATTACAAGTTGTTTCTCTAACACGGTAATGTCCCGTTAATGCAAAGCCCCCATAGTGTATATAATGAGAGAGACATAAGGATTATGGAATACCTCCGCAATCTTTTTATTTGTAACTTTTTGTTCAGTTAAAAAAAAGCACTGGAACTATGATCTACTCTTGTCTTGGATAATTTGCATGGTTAATTGCATTGGAGTCCGCACTGATGGATATGTCAATAAACATATCTTTATCATTCATTGTATGCTAGTTTTCACTGCAACATGCCCATCCTGGGTTTTCATATTTTTAACAGACTATACATGGGTCTGTCCCCAAAGTGGATTACAAGCTAGACAAAGTGGACAGCAGAGTCTCAGGAAGCCCAAAAGTCCAAAAGGGTTAATTTAATTGATAATTTCTTAAGAAACATGTTGTACAGACACACAATATCATCTTACTTGAGGGCTTTAAGGTTTTATTTTCTAATGGTGAAGCCCTGTCTGCATGGAATGCCATATTTGTCAATATTTAATACATTAATGAATAAATAAAGCTATTAAATAAATGCTGAAATGAATAAATGTGGCAGTGAATACCCAAATTAATGTAAACATAGAAATGGCTAAATAAAACTTAAATTTATGTTGAAGGGCTTTTTTCAGTTCATACTTTATTTCAGGTAACTTTTTCCCCCAAATGTAAGGAGTGTGGTTGTTTAACACATTCAGATAGTGTTGCTAGATTGGATGGAATTAGAAAAATTCATGGAAATAAATAAAAGTAGTAATTTGGGAAATGTAATTTCTTTAACTATATTGACTTGTTTGTTTAAAATTACATGCATTTATATATTTATTGCGTCATTTACTAATATCAGGATTTATTTAATAACCTAATTTATTTAACATAGACTAAAATGGCATTCCAAGGGGTTCCATATGTTAAAATCTAAAATCAAATTTTAAGACCTGCATTTTTTAGTTGTTTCATTTAGCATTTTCTAAACAAATTAGTGTTTAATTGAATTGCCACAGTTATTATTGGGTATATACAGGTTGGGAATAGGGCCCAGCAGATCATTTTTGCCCTGGGAATCTCCAACCGGTTAATCCATAGGAAAAGGCTAGACAACCCCGAGTGAGTTTTTATTTGGTGGGGAAGGAAACTATCACCTGCTCGGAGTATTGTGGACTGATAAATCCCTGTAACAACGGTCCTGACTCATAAATACTGTCATTAATGTGGCAGAATGATCTGGGTGTGTGTAGTCTGGGTGCAGTGGATGCGGCAGGGTGTCTAGCAGATGTCAGAGCGCATCGATAAGTTCCCAGCGTGTTGTTGCAGCGTCATTCTGTTTGAATGAAGTTCAGACTGAGAACTAGCCAACTCTTCATTCGCGCCCCGGTGGATCCAAACAGGAAAAAATAGAGAGTTGAGGAAGTAAACGGTTGCCAAATATGCCGGTGTTTACAGGTATGATGCTATTTTAATACAACATATTCATTGCCATTGGAAATGACCATAAAAACACGAGCACTTACACGTGTTTTTGTGCAGTAACGTAAATTACGTTTAGCATGCTAGCTTAGCTAGCTTTAGCATGATATGCAGTTAGCATGCTAACGGTAGGGAGTCTATTAGCCTTGTTAGGCCACTGGTTGAGTTATTACAAAAACAGTATTCCGAGACAGGAGAACGTATAAAAGTGTTACTCTGTTTTAACTGTGTTATTGTTTGTTAGTGGAGTTTGCACGATGTGTTTGGTGAAGCCGGCTACGCTAACAGGGATCTGACAGACCAGAAGCTAGCTAGTGTCAGCTAGATACGTTAGCTAACAGTTGACGCTGAGTAAGGTGGTTTAATTAGTTATTTAAGGCTATTGTTTACCATCACAACTCAGCGACTTTAGGTGTATTCTTTTTAGTTTAAGCCACGTATTTGCCTTATTTTGTACCAGGATAAAATTAAAAGAATCACATCTTTTACTGGCACAGGTAGCCTTGCTAACCAAGTTAGCCAAATCATGAGTGAACACTTTATAATCTTTTGACTGCAGTTGCGTCTTGTTGGAGACCAACAGTGCTTATTGAACACGTGTTTGTCGTTGTAACATGACTAATTTTATACCTGTATGATGTTTGTCCAATCATCCGCTTTATCTCATTACATTGCCAATCAAACAGCTGTATGTTAGCTTTCACTTTGTGCTTTTAGCTCGACATTGTAGCTGTCTGATTCCAGTGTTTTACTGTTGTCCACTAGATGCTGTGTCATACATGGCAGCACTTTGACAAAGTTATGGTGCTTACCAGCACTCACACTGGGAAGTTAAAATGTGGATATGCACTATCCATCTGTTTCTTTCAGTAAATGTGAAATGGGGCAAAGAGAAGTTTGATGCAGTAGAGCTGAACACTGAGGAACCACCCATGGTGTTCAAGGCTCAGCTCTTTGCCCTGACAGGAGTTCAGCCAGACAGACAGAAGGTCATGGTGAAGGGAGGCACTCTGAAGGTAGGCATATAAACAGTCAAGCATCTGGTTCTGTTGTGCATGTGAAAAAAAGATACTCTCTAAGTTTTCTTTTGTTAATCAGGCAGTGTTCTGTATTTTTCCTGGTTGTCAACAAATCCCATGAAAAAACCTAAATCAAAAATTAATTGATTATTAACAAGCATTTCCTGCCTAGCCAAAGCCTATGAGAGCATTAAAGACATTCTGGATTTCCTGTCCAACACCCCATAGGGCTGTTGTCATAAATTTTCACAAGAGCATCAAATCAGTATCAATCCATAGACCCAACAAATGCCCAGCTTTTTAGTGAGCCTTTAAAACGATGAAACTATTTGACTTCATTTCTTTAAGATTTGCATTTTCAGTAGGAACAAATGGGCTTATGGTTGAGTGCCACAGATAGAGAAGTTAGAAAGTATTAAAGGTACTTTCACACCTAGCCTGTTAGGTTCCGTTAAAACAGACCACAGTGCGTTTGCCTGGTTAGTATGGTTCATTTGGGCTTGTGTGAAAGCTGTCAATTGAACTCCAGTGTGGACCAAACATCGGGACCAAGTGGATGGTTTGTGTGGGTCGTTTGTGGTGTGAAAGCAAATTAACCAACCACAGGATTTTATGACTGCCAGTATGTATTTTTTAGCATGATTTCAGAAGGTAAACTACAAATAAATCCATCCACTGTGAAATATATTCAGGAAATGATTTAATAACCATTCTAAAATGTATGAATTGTTATTGTCCCTGATCAATAGGTCAGAAGCTGTTAGAATTCCTATGCTTGTCTCCTGCTCCATGTACTTTATTAAGTCCATTAAAGTGTGTGACAGTGATTCCACAGTAATAAGCCCCGAGTCATTTAATGTACAAGTTTTCATCCTGTGTCTACCTCTTCATCATTGTTCTTAACTTGTTGTCAATTTGCGGTCTAATAATGCTTATAATGAGTTATTTCTTCATAAAGAACATAAATATACACTAGGGCTGCAGAATATGGTCAAAAATATTAGTTATTTTTACAGATACTGTGTGATTTGGTGAAGTCATACTGCAATTATTTTAACTGAAATTGCGATATGTGGTGCAATTAGTGGAAGTGCAGGATGACAGTCGCCAAAACTGTCCAATCAACTAGTTACATTCAGTCTGTATAACTTTATTTGCAAAAAGTGAAGGTGAACAGAAACTGGACTGGAACTAAAATTCAACATTGTGTAATTTTTTCTTTTGGTCTGGACCAAATAAATTGAACCACAGGTATGAAAACACCCCAACACATTGTTAGCTTCAGTCTTTTAATGGGATTTTGTGACGATAAAAACTGCCGTCCTTATCCTTCAAGTGTTTTTAAGAAGCTAACACGTCTTGTCCTTATTCTAGGATGATGAGTGGGGGAACATTAAACTGAAAAATGTGAGTATTTACACTGTATTAGAGTGCATCATGGCAGGCATTTTGTAATGCACAGAGCTGTACAACAAACACATTTCAACGATTAAGTTGGTGAATTTTTGTGTTTTTCTGCATGTTTTGTAGGGGATGACTCTGCTGATGATGGGCTCAGCAGATGCCCTGCCTGAGGAGCCGGCTGTCCGGCCCATGTTTGTGGAGGACATGACTGAGGAGCAGCTGGCCTCAGCGGTGAGTAAGCCTGAAAATTACCACTACGGCTAAAACAAATATGGTGATTGCTGTTTTCTGCACTGACATGGCCAATTAAACAAGTTTTTTTCAGTGTGATGTTTACCACATAGAGAACACAGTAAACTTATTATACTGTGTGTGCCCCTTTTGGAAGATCAGCCTGTGAAATAAGAGGTTTTGTCCGGTCAGCATTTGTGTCGATCTGAGAGAAATGTGCTTTTAACAGATTAAGCTGTTTTGTTATTCTCATGAATTTATGCCGACATTTATAAAATATTTCTTTTGAGGGCGAATTGTGCACTGAACAGTAAATGCTTATGAGCTACAAACTGCTGTGTCACTTGATTCTGTGATGCTGTTTGGGCTGCAGTCTCATCTCAGTAAATTGTCAAGAGTCCAAAGAGTCCTTTTTTTAACGGGAAAGAGAGGAGCTGATTTGATTATCTCTGACGATGCCAGCTCTTCTTTGAAATCCCCACAAATGTAATTATTTCATGTGTTGGCTGGTCCTCAGCAGGATGGCTCACTGCAACTACTCAGCACTAATGGAAAGTCGGGCATCCAATAATTTAGCCTGTGAATTAAAGACTCGTCTGAAAAAAACTAAGTGAACCTTTTAAATAAAATAAAATGTGTGTGTGTGGTGGTGGTGGTGGTGGGGGCAGCATATTTTGGAAACAGTTTCTACATAGCTGTGGTTGGGTATTAAAACTCATCTTATTGGGAGTGGATGAAATGACAATATTCAATATTGAACATTTGAGGATGAAATCGGCTTACAGTAGCGTCACGATACTAGAATTTCTCATTTAAATACAATACCTTGAAAAATATCGATTTTTCGATACCACAGGGAAAAGAAACTATTGATGGCGTAACATTTTAGATTTTTATTAAAAGATGAATATGACAAGGCTGTAGCATGACAACAGATAATGCAAATGAACGAGTGAAGAGACAGAGTGTGTAAACACTGAGTAAGTGAGAGGAGGCGGGACTATATGGGCACTACAGTGGTGTGTGTCAGCTTGTCAACGGGGAGGAGAAAGAGTGAGAAAATGCAGCTGGTGCTAGAGTATCAATACTGCAAAAATTGAGCATTTCAAGTATTACAAATATTCAGTATCGATATTTTTGACAACACTAGTGCACAATATAAAAAGTTGACATGTTGATCTTCCTGTATTGTTATCTCTTGGGGAACATTTGTATGATGAAGCTTTGCTACAGTCTTTATTTTTTCATATTTTTAGAAACTTTATTCTACTTTGATAATACAGAACTTATCCCACTCTTTTCCTTTTTAGTTGGAGCTGCCTTGTGGGCTGACAAACTTGGGCAACACCTGTTATATGAACGCCACAGTGCAATGTCTGCGCTCTGTGCCAGAGCTCAAAACTGCACTCAGAAGGTGTGTTTTCTGTTAACCAGTCTCAGATTATATTCACAAGTTTAAGACACTAAACATAAAGAGACACCATGTTTAATTGGTCTACATTGTTTAAACGCACTGTTTGAAATTTGAATTTTTGTCTTTCACTTAGCATGTGTGTTTTTCCACGTTTTCTTGTTCATGTGACTTTGCTGAAATCACGTTGTAGGTATTCAGGTGCTCTGCGATCTTCAGGAGCAAATGCCCCATCACAGTACATCACAGCAGGTATAATGCATAATAAATCATTAAAGTTGTGAAATCAAAGGTTATTTATTGGTGTTGCAAACTTGCTAATGCATATAATGTGTATTTATGTATCTTCAGCCCTTCGTGATTTGTATGAGACCATGGACAAGACCTCATCCAGCCTCCCACCCATTATTCTGCTGCAGTTCCTTCACATGGCCTTTCCACAGTTTGCTGAGAAGGGGGACCAGGGACAGTACCTCCAGCAGGTGAGAAACGGTTACTGACATATCATTTTTCTTGTACTTAGATATTTATTATAAACTTTGAATTAAAACATAGTCTATTTAAATTCTATATAAATATATTAGTCCATAAATTTAATTTACTTTTGGTCATTAGTGGAGATGTGGGATGGGAACCTCCAAACATAGACTTGTGAACTGACTCACTAAAAAGACATTTTAAGTTGGACCTTTGACGGGGTCATCCCTGATCCTCATATTATTTGAGTGGTTTAATGTCAGTCCAGAGGAGGACAGGCTTTCTTTGTTGTGTGAGTGAAGTAAAACTGAGAATTCTAAAAAAAAGGTTCATGTTGTGTTTTGCTGTCCCGTGTACGATTATGCAAAGGACTTGAAATGTCTTCCATTTGTTATGTTTTCTGTCTGCTGTAAAACCTGGATCTGTTTTTAAGGAAGGGGACCTCTTTTTTTTTTGTAGCAGACTTTATTTGCCAAGCTTGGGAGAGATGGCAGAATATTTTGTTTATGACCAAGCTGTATATAAATAACCTGGTTACCTATAAATTTGGTTATCAACAGAAATATAGTGAAATGTTTGAATATTGTAATTGTACTTTTGTAAACCCATGAGGGTTGGGCACAATAATAAAATAAATTAATGGTCTCTCTTCTTGGCATCATTTGTTTTGTCTTTTTTTGTTCTCTCAGGATGCCAATGAGTGCTGGCTGCAGATGATGAGAGTGCTTCAGCAAAAGTTGGAGCCACTAGAGCCAGAGACTCCCATGGAGGTAAAATCTAACATTTGTTTTGTTTTTTATCTTGTGCCTTTTTATGATGAAAGGATGACTGCAATTGATAAGTTAGTTGACAAACAACTAAATAATGCCTTCCATTTTTGTGTTTTGTCTTTCAATTCACAGACTGAGTCTGAGAGTGGAGCTGCTTCTGCCTCCACAAAGAAAAACTTCATTGATCAGTATTTCGGCGTTGAATTTGAAACTACGTATCCTTGCAGCATGCCTTTTGTTGATTGCATCTGTCTACAATTTATATCTTGGTTCCGTATGGTTTGACTGGATCAATAGGAGCTGTGTGTGGTTCCGTGAGAACCAGCAGAGATCTCCCAGCTGTGTGACATTACTCTGCTCGGCTTTTTTCTTAACTCTTCTGTTCAGTATGAAATGCACAGAGTCTGAGGAGGAGGAACCAATCAAGGGCAAGGAAAGCCAGCTCCAGCTCAGCTGCTTCATCAACCAGGAAGTCAAATACCTTGCAACAGGACTGAGGCTGGTGTGTATCAGAGTCTATAAAAGACAGCTGAATAAATTTATGCAACAGGATCGTGTGTTTTCTTCATGAGAGATGCTTCTACTTGAGAAGCTGTCACTGTGTCTAACAAGACATGCACCTATATACTTTGACGTTTTATGTTTGTCCAATTTTAGTCAGAGTGAAAGCAATGAATGCAATACATACGTCAAACTAACCCGCGGTTAGTTTGTCTCCATGGTAACGAGGATCAAGTCATGTTTCTGTCTGTTTTATCTCTCCAGAGACTGCAGGAAGAAATTACAAAAATGTCTACAACCTTGGAAAGAAATGCCCTGTATATAAAATCTGTAAGTTTTTCCTTTCCCTATAATTTGGAAGAAGTGATCTCATCTACTGCTACATTTGCCAACTGAAGTTTAAAATGTATTAACCCTCTGAAACGATCCTCTTGACCCTCTAGTCAAAACTCAGCCGTCTCCCTGCCTACTTGACTGTTCAAATGGTCAGATTTTTCTACAAAGAGAAGGAGTCTGTCAATGCAAAAGTCCTTAAGGTTTGCCTTTACTCACAATAATCTCTCATTTATAACCGGATTCTCTATAATTAGTCATTTAATTCTGAGTCCAAAATATTGTCCCTTTTTTTTTTTTGCTTTGCAGGATGTCAAGTTCCCACTCATGCTGGATGTTTATGAGCTGTGCACTGCCGAGATCCAGGAGAAAATGCTGCCAATCAGGTCAAAGTTTAAGGAGATTGAGGACAAGAAGCTAGAGAAACAGCAGCAAAAGGTAAGAGCGATTTATAGGTTTTTATTTATTTAATTAACTTTCTGCCTTTCATGAAGGGCTGCACAGTATGATTTAAAAAAAACAAAAACAAAAAAATTTGTGATCATTTTGATATTGTGATATGATTTACGATTAGTGGCAGTGGTGATTTATTTCATCACAATTTTCATTTTCACTGAAGAAAACAATTTGATGAAGTGATATTTATTGGGGTCAGTACCAAACAAACACACTACAAAACCTCATAATGCCTGTTTTTCCTGATTTAAAAATTGCAGCTTTGATTTGGATATTGCACATAGCCATAATGCGATTTTGACAGCATTTTGATAAACTGTGCAGCCCCACTTTCATGCTTAACATCTCCAACTTTTTACCATACTGTGCAATTATCAGATCTGTGCAGCGTCTGACAATTCTCTTTTTTTCCTTTTGTTTTTTGCATCAGTTGTTGAAGAAGCCAGACACAGCCAAAGAAGTGAAATATGAGCCTTTCTCATTCTCTGATGGTATGTTGGGACATGATGCTGACAGCCTCTATACACTTGTCACTTAAAACACTGCCTCAAACGTCACTGTAAATGTATCTTACCATTTTTCATGTGATATAAATAACACAATACATATTTGGGAAAATGTAAAGAATTTTAACAAAGAAGAAAAGTATGCCTTCATTCATGGGCAGTGTGACAAATAAATCAGATTCAAGGCACTCACGGATTTAATACATAGTGAATATGGGCTGCAGCTGAACAGCTGATGATGTTTCCAGACATTAAACATTCTAGCCCATCAGGTGAAGACTAGTTAGCATGCTACTGTTGACATATTGACAGTTAAAATCTCACCACCAGTTCTCACTGAATAGACAACCCATGTTGACTGCGTCTCCCCTAATATTTTCTCATCAAGACTAGTTTATCCTTCTGCTGTGTGTTCTGTAGTGTGTGATGAACCATTATTTTCAAATCTTGAAAATTGTTCAGGATTTTAAAACTCCTATTGTTTGAGCCCAACATTATGGAGAGAAGAGACGGAGAGCACAGGGCCTGGCGGTAGCCTGGGGCACTGTTTGCAGAAAAAATATGTTATTTTAGTATTAAATTATGAAAATATAATTCAATTGAAGTTCCAAAAATGTTTTTGTATTCTGTCAATCGAAGTCCTTAGACAGAAAAACAGAATTGGCCAAGAAAATTGCAATTGGTGCATCTGTAGGCTCATCCATTATGAAAATACACCAATGCATATATTAGGGCTGCAACTAATGATTATTTCTTATAGGTTTATTTTTATTGAGTAATTGACTGATTATTTTCCTGATTAATCAATTAATAGTTGTTTGGTCTATAAAATGGCAGAAAAAGGTTTAAAATATCTATTTGTGTTTCCCAAGATGACGTCCTCAAATGTTTTGTTTTGGTCACAACCCAATGATATCCAGTCTCCTGCCACAGAGGGATAAAGAAACCAAAAATACGATGCAAACTCATGAAGTGATTATCAGAATAGTTGATGATTAATTTAATAATTGGTTAATCGGTTAAACATTGCAGCTCTGGCATATATGCACTTTTTAACAGCATAAAACTGTCTTCAGATAAGAAATTTTCTCTTCATTCACTGTGATGTAGGGTACCAAAGCACAGCACAGGTACACATAATGCCATAACTAATGTACATAAGCAGCCCAGCTAATTTTTAGCATTTTCTAAAGTGTTTTTGTTCTATGAGTGATTTACATAAACATGTTAATGTTGCAGAGAAAAAGCTTGTTTATATTTTTTAAATATTCCACCAGCTAAATTAATTGTAAGAGGCAGACAGCTGTTGTTTTTGTTACTAATACTACTGCATGCTGCTCTTGCACTGACCAAAGGTTGCAAGTAAATGTCAAATCCCTAGAAGTCCCTGAAAAATTTAATTGTCCCACATAGCCAAGCATCATACACGTGGGTACATAGCACTGTAAGGCAAGCTGAGGGTGTCTTTCACCCTTTTAAGGTTTGCCACTTTAGTCATTTATGAGCCTGAGGAAATTGTAACAAGCTACAATTTGTCCTGCAGACCTCGGTTCCAACAACAGTGGCTACTACGACCTGCAGGCTGTGCTGACACACCAGGGCCGCTCCAGCTCATCAGGTCACTATGTGGGATGGGTCAAGCGGAAAGAAGGTAACAAGTTGTTTCACGTTGCACGCAGATGAGTCACGAATCATAAAAGCATACAGGAACCTCATTGTACGTGTACACAGATGTTCAGGAACTTAATGTTTCCTCTTTTTCCTGTGGTCTCTGCCTCTGCTAGACGAGTGGGTCAAGTTTGATGATGACAAAGTGAGCGTGGTGTCTCCTGAGGATATCTTGCGACTGTCTGGTGGCGGGGACTGGCATATAGCATACGTTCTACTGTACGGCCCCCGGCGGCTGGAAATACTTGAAGAGGAGCAGTAGCTGTGGAAGATTTCCTTGAAGACAAAGACAACATCCAACACGCGTACAAATTGCCATTTCCAAGCACTGTCTGCATAGATGTGCAGTAAAACTGGTGTCTTTAAAGATTTGATGACCTTAATTTTTGTTTTGTTTGTTTTTGTAACCAACACGGATGCTTGTAAAACAAATTCTGTCAAATGGTGTTAAATATTCAACCATAGTGGGCTTTGAAAATGGAGATATGACGGGAGGCAATCTCTGGACTGGATCCTTGAAAGAGGTTTTTAAGTCTAGCTCTGCAGTTTCATTAAATGTTTTATACACATTGTATATTTTTTAAAGCCTTTGATAAGGTGCTCATATCATAAAAAGCAAAATATTTCTCTTTAGTCATTTAATCAACTTGTACAAAAAAAATGCCTAGCCAAGCTGTTGTCCTTGACATTCTGGCTTGTTATCTTCTCAGATGTATTATGGAGATTTTCACGTAACACTGTCAAATACTTGCCCTTGTTCACCTGTTGGCCCTCTGGGAAATCTGGGTTCAATCTCAGGTCTTTTCTTAAGTGCTTGGCTCACATCATCTCCTGGAATTGTTCTCAAATGTACTGACAGATGAGGTTCTTTCTGCCAAATCCTCACTAATGCTTTTTTGGGGGAAGTGTGTGGGGAACTGGTTCAGGACAGGTTGACCTTGAGGTGAACTGTGTGCAGTTAAATAAAGACATGAGATTCAACTGTGGCCGTTTACTCGACAAGCCTTGAACACTGATTTCAAAACATCTGTACCATTAAAAATGCTATGCTTCACTTTGTTTCTCCTCCTTGCAGGTTTCCTCATCACCCTGCCATGATGTGTAAGACCTAACCATCACCACTCTGTAATAAGTTATTGACTGATTGCTTTTCATAGGTGGTGAAAATAAACTGTTATACCAAAATGTGAGATTCTTTCATGAGAGTGTGGGATCATAATGAATGATCTAAGAAGTACTTTATTAGAAAAACACATTTATTGGAATTTCTACAGTGAAAAAACTTGTTTCAACCTACACTAACATACAAAAAATTGAAGTCTGCAATTGTTTTTGGTATGAAAAAGGATGCTGCAACAATGTAATAGAGATACTGATTACTTAAAGGAATAGTTTGGCTTATTTCAAGTGGGGCTGTATTAGTTACTTAATAGACAGTGTTATTACCTACAGAAGATGCCTGTCAGCACACCTCCAGAGAGGAGAAGCAGCAGGCGTACCAGTGTAGGAAGTTAAGCAATGTACTGCTGTGGACAGGGTCAGCAGCAAAACATTTAACCATTTAAAACATTAACATAACATTAGCATGGAAATTGCTTATCTACCACTGCCGCAGTTTATTCTACTGTTTTACACCAAAGTTTGTGTGTATATGACAGGTTTTTAAACTTAGCTAGAAATATGCGTTTGACTACTTGCTTTCAGTTGGTTAGGAGTCGTTATGTTACTGCTGCACTGTTCTGCTACTTCATAATACAGGCATTTAAATAGCTAAATATCTGGGGGCTTTTATTTTAAAGAAATTATATTAAATGTGCCATCATGCAGCAGCTCCACTCAACACAAGCAAAAATCAATTAAATACATAACGTCAGGAGATGCAAATCCCTGCCATGAAGGGTCAAACCGAATCGAGCAGAGTTAGCACGTGTTTAGAAAGGAGGCAAAAGAATCACAGTAGATACCGACGGAGAAAACAAGCCTTCAGAGCAGTACACTGGAAAAGGAGAGAAAATGATTGTGTCCAGTCAGGTTGCGTGCGAGTTTCATCACTGCCAGTAGAAGCTGGAGCTGATAAATACCTGTGATGACTGCAGAGTCATCTGACCTGGGAATGAATGCTAATTGTACCCTTTCCCACTGAAGCCAGAAGCCAGATGATAGTGGTGGTTAGTGGGGGTTTTTGAGCAGTGTGAAAAGGACTTTTGTGTTATTGTGTGACTTCGGTAAATCCAGAATAACCTTTTAAAAAACCAGAATAACCTTTTAAAACACCAAAGTCAATCAAGAACACAAACTAAATGATCAAGGCAGTGGTAGGCCAGCAACTCCTGTGCTTTGCAAGGTAAAAATAATATTTTTGTCAAATGAGTCTGGATGCTTAAGAGAAAGAAAAAAAAAAAATCTAAATACAGTGTATACTTGAAGTAATCTTTAGGCGGCTAAAATACATTTTGCTGCTGACTCTCTCCACAGCAGTATGTTGCTTAGCATCCTACACCAGTATTCTTGCTGCTTCTCCAAACTGGGAATGAGCTGACTGCCATCTACTCTAACTATGATTAAGTACCTCATACAACCTCACTTCACTGAACTATCCCTTTAAGTAACGAACGATCTACCTCAAGCCTCACTGAGGCTGTCTGCGATCTGGGAGAATCCTGCAGCATTAAGAGCTGTGACCAGGTTCTCCACAGTGGCTTGTGTCCCCTCTCTGTCCTGCCAGGCTACGAGCAGCAGTTTGGCCTGCATGTCAACATCTTCACTGTCTGTTTCGATCTCCCGCAGCTCCGACGCCTTCATCTCCAATTGAGAAGCCAGCGTCTTCCACTGAGCGCCCAGTTTGGCTGCTATGTCGTCCATCTGCTGGTTTGTCACCATCTTGCTCTGTATGCTTGGACCTGGAAAGAAAGACACAATAGGGAGGATAAAAATAGACTCTTGATCTAGAAAGGATGGAAACAAGCGATTATATGGAGGATGAGGTGATTTAATCAAAACCAGGACATAAAAAGAACAGAGGTCAAGCTGAGGGAAGGATAAACCAGGGTATGTTGGAATTTAAGCAGAATTTGATCATTTAGTTGATGCGTGACAGGTGTAAATTATTGCTCTATATATTTGAGAAACACTTGAACACCAGAGCAATCATTCCTCATAAGTAAATTTATCTTTGTGTTAAAAACAGGATATGCAAGAAGAAAAACATCATAGTCGTGCCATAAAAAGAATAAATCTGTACAAGGAATAAGAAAACAAATGTGGAAATATAAAGAGGAATAAATACAAGAATAAATTGGTCAATAAAAAAATGTTAAATATAAAAACAAATAAAAGAATAAGGTGAACATATAAAGAAATAAAGAATAAGTAAATGTGGAAATATAAATTTATGGCACTCCGTAGAAAATAGTAGATATTCATTGGTTAAAAGATGGATATGACCCTAAACAAGAGGCATCATGCTGAATGAGCAATGAAACTCACTGTCATTGCTGTCTTTGAGAAGATTGTCTCCATTATCGTCGTCGTCCTCTTCTCCTGTCTTGATCTCTTCAGACGGGATGTCCTTCTGCATGTGTGGAATGGAAGTGAAGGTATCAGTGTTTGTTTTTGCAGCCATCATGGAGTCTTTTTTTTTAACGATCAATCATGCTTAAGTAAGTAAAAATAAAATCCTCACCGGCAGTTCTTTGGCCAGTTTGCTGACCATGCTGTCAAGGTAGTCTGCCAGGCTCTTGAACTTCTGGTTGGTTGGTTGAAAGAAGTGTGGACTTCTCCTGGACAGCAGCCTCAGAGCGCGCCAGCCGTAGTTTGGGTTCCGCACAACCCTGCGTTGATTTACAGGAAGAAACATAAGAGTCATACACACACATACACACATACAGAGAGAGGAAAGTGAATGAAGCCAGAAATGCACTTCTGAGAATTTTCAGACTTGCAAACTGATTTTTGAAAGTGCAAACTTACTTGTACTCATCCTCCACCATGTTTGCAGGGTCGGCCTGCTCAATGGCCTCTGCAAAGAATTCATCCAGTGATGGCATGAACTCCCTGAATGAAAGACATCACATGTATTTAGAATTTTTTTTTTAAATAAATAAATAGATTTTCTGATATATAAGGTGAGTGTGATTGCAGATGGGAACTTCTACCTTGTGTGCTGACCCACTGACCTGCTGTCTGACTTGCAGGCCTCCATGTTGTCTTGATTTAGGTTCCACAGTCGTGTCAACTCATCACTAACAAAACACAGAAGAAGAGCTTTAACCATGAAGTCTACAATCAATTATTAAAGAAAGACTTATTTTCATTCATCTTCAAATAATCTGCACAGAGCAGAGGTGGCCACCAGCATGGAAGCTGAGCCATGTACTGATGTGGACAGAATCAACAAACAACAAATTTAAAACTGGTCTGTAAGAAATAACTATCAGTGTGCTATATTTAGAATATTTTCACCACTTTGCTTTGCCATCAGACAGCCTTTTCTGAGGGGAAACTGCATCATATAAGCCAACTATTTCTTTCTCCAGGTAAACGATAGTTCATAGAAGAAATTAAACTTTAGCTTGCAGACCACGGAAGTTGCTGGTTGATTGCTGCCGCGATCTATTAGTTTGTTTATGCCTTTGTGTGACTTTGGTGTTTTAAAAGGATGGTTTGGATTTAACAGAGTCACACAACACCACAAACAAACTAACAATCAGAGGCAGCAGTAGACCAGCAATTCCTGCGCTCTGCAAGGTAGAGTCACTGATTTCACACATGGAGTTTAGTTGGTTTGGACAGAGGGATATTTGATTTATATAACAGCTGTTTCCTGTCAGAAAAGGCTGTTTCATGGCAAAGCAAAGTGGGGAAAATATTCTAAATATAGTACACACTTAAACGGATATTGATTTTTTTTAGTGGCTAAAATACCATTTGTGGCTGACCCAGTTCATAGCTTAGCTTCTGTGCTGGTGCCCCTCTGTTTCTCACAACCGGGGACTTTTTTTTGTTTAGTTTTTTTAACAGGCGTTTGGTGGGACAATGGATGTGGATTTTCATAATTGGTTTATGGAATATATTGTGTCATTTTGTAATACATGTAACACGACTAATTAAACCCCAATATCAGGAAAGTGTACAAATTATGCTATTGTAGGTTGTTTTTTTTCCAGCGGCTTTAATAAATATATATATAAAAAAGAGCCCTCCCTCATCTCTGCACTACTCTGCTAGCCCACCCCTGGATTACATCACGTACTTTCCCATGAAAATCTTGCGGTCTGGCCCTTTTCCAAGGAAGTCCTCTGGAGCTTGTCTCTTCCTGGTGGGTCTCTTGGGTTTGTCATCTACAGTCCTGTGGGAATAAACAGTGGGACAAACTGTCATTTGGTCATGCTAACACAAGCTCACACGCCACATTCTTTTGTTGTAAAAACAAACTAATAAACGTATAAGTGAGTCCAATAAAATAACTGCTGTACCTTTCTTTCACAAAGCTCGGGCATCCCTCATTTTTCCAGCCGTTCCAGTTATCCTCTGTGTTAAGGATATGCTGTCAAAAGACAAAAAAAGTGTCTAGTTTTACTAGTGCACAGAGAATAACAACAAACTTGACAGAAGGTGAGTGTGTACAGACGAACCCTATTTAATATTCATCATTAGTATTCCTGAAGAGTGGCTTACCTCAACCATGGTGGCAAACTTGTCTCCATCAGGAGGGATCTCTCTCAGCAGCTACAAGAGAACAGTCACAGATTAGGTAAATCAAAAAAGACAGCAAAGCTGTCCCAGTGGCAGATATGTGCTGACCCATTCTAATCACCCTCTATTAGTCTATAATCATGCAGGTGAATCTCAACCTTAAAACACGTAAGATAATGTGAAGACAGTGAGGCCCAGTACAGCAGCTACTAGTACCTATAATCTATATCAGTGTGACTTATGACTGACCTGATACACAAGCTTAGTCGTCTCTTCAATCCACGTCGTCTGATCATCATTCAGGACACAGCTGGAGCTGTGCGAGGACAAAGAAATACTAAATATGAACCCACCAAGAACTGATGACTGTTACTTTCCCATCACAAAAGTTACTTTACTGTTCTGAAAGGTCAGACTGGAGTCGTGCTTCACCTTTTGAACTTGACCTGACCCTTCAGGTACTGGAAGAGGATGAGGTATTGCAGCAAGATGTGCCGCCTGAAGTTGCTGTCACTGAGTTGCAGGTCCATCAGCTAGAGATGAAGCGCAAAGAAAAGAAGTGAAAAGAAGAGGTTACATGAACACACTCTGGATTTTGTTTATTATGCTGTTTGTCTAATGTTATTTGTGTTATGATTTCATCAACACACTCTATGCTTCTTTTAATTTACTTATGTCCTCTTATTTATGTCTGTAGTTTAACTTACTTTAGATCTTCATTATGGTTAATTTTTTTTCTCATTGGAGAGCTTTTAGATACAACTGTTGTTTTTGAATGTGCTCTATGAATAAATCTGACTTGACTAATGTCCAGCCCATATCTTTGGGTGTGTTATCATTCTTCCCTTGTATTAACAGTACAGAGGCATTCAGTGATATATACAGTACATCTAAGAACATCTTATTTTAACACAGTATAGAAAGACTGTATAGCACAAACAAAGTGATATTCCTACAGAAATATAGCATCTATATTACGTATTTTTAAAAAACAAACAAACCAAAGAACAAGTGTGGCTGTGTACTGAATGTCTTTTTTTATTATCAAAAGCTCTACTGAGGTTTTCTAATGAAGCTGTGAATGCTTGTCATTCCATTTTATGTCATCACTCAAAGAAAAACAAAACAAAACATCCTTTAACAAAATCTTCGACGGGAATATAGTGATTCATGGGATTAAAACAGTTTTTTTTTAAATTAAACTGAATTTCTTTAATGAACATAACTCACCAGTTGTGTCAGCAGAAATAGAATTTATGGTGCCGTCAGATTGCTGCTACACCACCCTGTTAATATAAGTGCCTTCCTTTGTGTGCGTCAAGCAGTAAACACTGTTTTCACCACAGTGAATATGTTGTTTTTGAAAGAATAGAGGTGAGCAAATATGGACTGAAGCAGAATATTTCATTGGATAAAAACATTGGAAACAAACAATTTTGGAAATAATTGCAACTTATTTTAAACAATAAATTTTGACTTTTGGACGGGAAATGTTTGGATCACCAGTGTCAGAAATTACACTGGAATCTAATCCCACAAATAGTATAATACTAGTAATATTAGTGTAGACTGATGTTTATCTGTTACTGTTCAGAAATGCCAGTTTTAAACAGAATGAACAGACATTCAAAATAAAAGCTGCAGTTATCAACTGTTGATTTAGATTTAAATGTCAATGTCATGAATGAAGCTTCAAGCTATTCAGTGTGGCCCTAAAACAAAAGTTTTGATGAATGCCACAACAGTTCTTAAATTGTTTGCATGAGACCCATTGTTTATCAAAATGCAATGTCTTATCCAGCCTATAACAGTCTCATATCCAAATGAAATGATGTGAACTGCGTATTATTCCCAGGGTAAAAAAAAAAATGTTTTCTCACCTTCTCACTTGTTAGAAACTTGGCAAAGTAGACGTGTTCGCCTCCTGATGCTCTCAACTCCTCTAACTTCCTCTTGGAGGCCTGCATGTCATCCAACTTGTAGCTCTTGAACACTGCCAAGGTCTCATCTGAGAACTGCGCACAGCATAAAAGAATTCACATCAGCAGTGAGTCATTATGTAGCATCCACTTTGTATTTCTTATGCATGAGAGAAATACTTCCTTTGCTTTTGTGATCAGGTGGATTACCTTCAGAAATGTCATCCAAGAGAATTTATCGTAACACTGCACAGGGTTTCTGAAGTAGTCCTGCAGCGTCCAGAACTTTCTGTACAAGTTGTAGTCGATTGGGATGGAACTGAAAGTATAAAGTTTGACTCAGTTTTCATAAAACTTAAGAACAGTAACATGAAAGTGTCATTTAAATCACAAAACATGGATAAACGTGCATTTTAAAGGATGACCTTAACATACCATGGTGCAGGAGCATCATCCTCTCCCATTTCTCCTTCCTCCACCTCCATACCATCCTCCTTCTCTTCTGTGTGCTAAAACCATGAAACCAAAAAATTAAGATTCACCTCGGGTTTTAAGGTTAAACTTAAAATTCTCACATTAATCAACACTTTACCTTCTGGCCGAGAGTGCTTTCTTGCTCATTCTTGTTGAACACTGTAATATTGTCCAGGTTAAACTGGCTCTGCAGATTGAGACCTGGGGCACACATTAAAAAAGCACAATCAAACAAGGCTGAAAGAGATTTTGTCCTATGTATTAAAAGATAAAACACACAAATTGAGTTCTTACCTGATTTTTCAGACAGAGGGAAGAGACGTGCCAGGAAAAGCTGGATTCTCCCACAGAATACTGTATTCTGAGATTTGGACAGCCTCCTTAAAAGATCTACACAGATCAAGAAGTGTGTCACAAACAGATCTGCCCTTTACACATAAAAAGTCTTGTTCATCAACAAAAATGAAATACTATCCTTACCATTACACATCCTCAACAAGTAGTTCTTCCCAGCAGTGTAAAAGGAGTTCTAAAAGAAAGTGTAGAGACATAATGAACAAATGATCTGTATTTATGCTGGAGAAATACTTCAGCTGCCTTTACTAAGTGGCGGGGGCTTATTTACCGATTTCCACGTGGAAACATTCTCCTCGACAAAAGAGAATATTCTGTCACATTGGTCAAGAGGGAGGCAGTCCAGTACATCTCCCAGCAGAACGAAAGGAGTCGTAGCAGAACAGATACCTGAATGAAGACAGTGAAACAAGACAGCAAAAGCTTGATCATCACAAGTTTTAAGCTTGCTACACATGGCAACATGTGTACCACCATTATCCAGAATATCACAATACTCTGACAGGTTGGATATTCTGAAATAGGCCTTATTCTGAAAAGAGGATTGTCAGATTAAGACATGTGGCACACACTGGTATTATTCAGTTTTAGGGATCATTCTTTGGACATGTTCGTCTCCAGTGGGGTTTTTACTGCAGTTTGTGACGTACGGCTTCTTGCCAAAACCAACTAGCCAACAGTTTGTAAGGCTGGGATAGAGATGCATGCACAAAAGTAAAGCCCTCATCTGTGGACAAAGCAAGAAACCTGCCTACTTTTAATTGTTATGGAAGTCTTAGATATCAACAGGTTTTTGGATATACACAAAGATCTAAATGCCAGCCCTTTCAAGAGGGGCTGTGTTCTCATGGTCAAGCAAGTCCTTCGCTCGTGGAAAACTGAAAAATAAGCCTATTTTGATGAAAAGATGTTTCCATAATCGGAGTAAATATGGCTGCAAGTAAGCAGGAATATTAGAGAGCAATTCATTTTTATTAACCATGAAAAGAGCTTAGTAGGAATACTGTCTTTTGCAAAAAACCTGACTATTTTATCCATGTAAATATGGTCACTGATGCAAAACAAACCCACACTGCATGGTGGCACCTGCACCTTACTCTTTAAAAAAAAAAGGTCTCATACTGTGAGGGGCAATGTTGTCAGATATTTACAATAACAATCTCTGGGTGTATCAGTAGCAAGCACAATCAAACAAGTAAGCCTGAAATGGCACTGACAGTCCGCAGTGTGCTCCAGTGAAGTGTCTGACAGCGTGTCACCTGTGCTCCGTTTCTATCACTCTTCTTAGATTCCATCACATTAATTTTGTCGTCTGCCGTGATTTAGCGATCTGGTTTGTAAAGTTTACAGCCTGCCATGCTGTTGGTGTTACACTGATGCAGCTAAAAAACAGAAGTTGAAATTAATTTACCAAACACTCGTTTCATCCTCTCTCTCATCAGTTAACCATCAGTGTATGTTGTCACAATGATTTTGTTAAGAGTTTTTTTTAGGGCAGAAGTTAATGTTAAAAATATGTATTTATGAGTCCCCTTTTTTATAATCCTTCATTGAAATGTTCTCCCTGTGCATTTTAGTAAACTTCTGTTTTATCCTGTTATTATTATTATGTACACTGGCTGACACAAGAAAACAATCTTTGACATTCAGGGTCCAGCCCAAATACATACTATGCTGTGTCTGGAACAAGGTCAATTACTGGAGGTCTCATCTGCTACAATCAGGGCAATAAAATATGTTGTAAATGTCATGTAATCCCTTGTGGCATGGGCAATCTGAATGACATAACACAATTATTCCTTCATTCATTGTTGTCTTTCCTAGAAGTCAGATTAACATACCTTCTGTAACTGCATCAATACTCAGGTAGATGAGAGACAAGTAGTCATCACAGCTCGCCTTCTGCTCAACCTGCAAACAAAACGCACCGATTTCAAGCTTTCATGCACACCCAGATTAATTTGATGAAATAAATGAGTTGATGATATAAGTTAGAGTAGAGGACTCCTATTTTACTTACAATCTGATCACCAAGAACACCCCGCAGCGCCTGGTCAAGAGTCGTCTTCTTTTCTGTCTCACTGTAACAGACAAGTCAACCGATGGTTCATGATCTGCTAAACTAACGTTATTTAGTTTTAATCATAACTTGCGCAGAAGGTAAATTAGCATTACTTACTTTCCGGGGATCTGGTTAAAAGTATTCACCAAAGGCTTGCCGGTTTTACCAGCTAGGGCATGTCTGGCAGATGTCTGTAAGTGTGTGAGAGAGAAGGAGAGAACGTTTATGAGAGAAAATCCACCGTTAAGAAAACGTTATTGTTAAGTTAGCTTAGCTAGCATTTGCTATGAGAGCACTAACAAACAGTAACTTGCAGTATCAAACCTATCTTGCTATGATTTTAATTACAATAAATGGTATATAATAAGAATTGTTTTGATTGAACAAATGCAATTACGTGGTTTCTCACCGTAAATTTGTCTTTCGCGTCGACAAAATTAAATAAGGACGGCGACATCTTTACACCTCTGCAACCGGAACTACCGCCAAACTTCTTCCGGTTTCTTTGACCGTGTGGAGGAGTCGTAGGGGAACCCTAGATTTGCGAAACTCTTACGAGATTTGTACGTATTTTTTCATTGTGCGGATTGTACGACTGCATTTTGTCCTGTAGTATGACAAGACAGTAGTTACGATCCGCATGTGGTTAGTATGTTTAGAGATACACACCAGGGAAAGATCTTGGTTTGGGTTGACTTTTCACTCTCGCGAGATCTTTCACGGATCTGGGGTTCTCAGACACAACCGTGTGGAGGGCTGCATTCAGCCGCTCTCTGATCTGAAGGTGCTGTTTATCATACTCAGCATTAGCTGCGACGATTAATTGATTATAATCGATTATCAAAGTAATTGGCAACTATTTTAGTAATCAATTAATCATTTTGAGTATTTTTTGAGAAAAAGTCAAAATTCTCAGATTCCAAGCTGTCAAAATGTGGATGTTTTCTTGTGTCTTTAGACCCTTATGGCAGTTAACTGCATATCTTTGGCTTGTGGGCAAAATAAGACATTTGAGGACGTCATCTTTGGGTTTAGAAAACACTGGTTGACATCTTTCACTATTGTCCAACATTTTATAGATCAAACAACCAATCAATTAATTGAAAAAATAATCAGCAATAATAGTAATTGTTAGTTGCTGCCCTGCTTAATGTAAAAAACAAAAGTTAAGTTATTATCTGCAACACTGTGTCTGTCATCTTGTCTGCATCCAGCTACTGTTGGAGATTATTATGTATTTTCTTAACATCTTTTTAATTTATTTTGTTTAATATTACAGATCAGTTGCATTAAAGGGACAGTTCACGCCAAAATCAAGTATATGTTTTTCCTCTGGCCTGTGGTGCTATTGTTTTGGTGTGAGTTGCCAAGTTTTTGAAATATCAGTTTTAGAGTTGTCTGCCCTCTCTTAAATCGATGAAAATAGATGGCACCTGGCTTGTGGTGCTCAAAGAACAAAACAACAACATTTGAATAATTCAACAGCGATGTCTCTTTCCAGAAATCATGACCAAGTTACTCAAGATAATCCACAGACCTTTTTGTGAGCTATTCATGTAGGAACTATATTTTTTCTACCAAACTACACCTGTCAAGTATATCACAGTGCAAAAGGCAGCATGCATCTACTCATGGTCGAGACGCTTGTGCTAGTGACGGCAGTGGATGCAAACATTAATGGATTCCTCCTTGAATGAGCTGTAACTTTACATCCACGAATAGATGCATGCTTCCTTCTGTTGCCAACTGTGATATGGTTGGCGGGTATAGTTGGAAACTTTGAAACTGCTCCCAACAAGGTCTGTGGATTATCCTGAACTGGGTCATGATTTCTGGAGGGAGGCATTACTGTTGAGCTTTTAAAATGTACTTTTTTTTTTTTAAACTTCCATTATATTCAAGAGAAGGTGGACACCTCTAGAGTCAATATGCAACTGTCAAACGTAATTCCAGCACCAATTAGTCTGTAGGCTGATAAAATGACTTCACAGCTTCCAGATACTCTGGATAAACATATTAAGTAACATACTTCAAATACATGTTTTCTTGAAAATAAAAACAAATGTGAAACTATCATCTGTGCGAGCAAGATGTGGTACTGAGCATGAAGGGGCTAAAAACGTCAAACATTTCTTAATGTATCTGATATTGTAGAGACATTTGTCTCTATCTGAAAGGCCTGAATGAAATAAAAGTCTTTGGAAAGTTAAGATTCACATATTAGGATGAGAAGATGTTAGTCTAGCTTTAATGACTTATTGATGTAACTGCAATTTGACCTTTGGCGTGGCAGCAAGCATGCAGGCCTAAGTCCAATTTAGACCAGAGGGTGGCAGTGTTGCACACTACTTTGTCCCCTATAGTTGAAGCTGTCAGATCATACTGTACACTGCACACCTAAAATACTAAGTTGTGTTTTGTGTGTGTGTGTGTGTGTGTGTGTGTGTGTGTGTGTGTGTAAGTTCTGTACCCACAGCAGAATAAACCTGAAATCATGACTTTCCTGATGATAATCCCTGAAGCATTTTATGCCATATGGTTTGTTTGTTTGTTTTTTCGCATATGTGTATGTGTTTGTGTGTGCACACTTTCATGTGTTGTTGGCATACAATTTAAATTGCAACTGCTGAGCTGCAGGGCTTGAATTCTTTGATGGGATTTTACTGTTCAACAATGTCACGCAGCACATTAGAACCAATCATGCATTACACTGAGACGTCAATCATTAAAGGCCCAGTCCATAATTTTGATACATAAATTCAAGGTGTATTCATGCACATGACTGAATAATTGCCATTTTATCCATTATCATCTTAATCCATAACATCATGACGTCTGGAGAAACCTCTGCACATAGGAGCAAAAGCCAAAAACCAGCACTGAATACCTATGACTTTCAATCCTTGAGGAATTACAGGTGAATGATTCTATAAAACATACTACTTGGGCTTGTGAACACTTCATAAAACTGTTGTGGGCAAACAGTTATTTGCTGCATCTGCAAATTCAAGTTAAGGCTCTACCATGCAAAGCGAAAGCCTCATATCAACATCATCCAGAAACAACACGACTTTTCTAGGCTCGAGCTCATCTGAGATGAATTAACGGAAAGTGGAAAAGTGTGCTGTGGTCTGACAAATCCACATTACGGATTGTTTTTTGGAAATCATGGACCTTATAGCCTCCAGGCTAAAGATGAGAAGGACCATCCAGATTGCTACCAGTGCAAAGTTCAAAGCCAGCATCTGTGATGGTATAGGGTTGCGTCAGTGCCCATGGCATGGGTCTGTGAAGGCACCATATTTGCTGAATAGTACATTCCGGTTTTGGAGCAACATATTATGCCATCCAGACAAAGTCTTTTTCAGGGAAGTCCCTGCTTAGTTCAGCAAGGCAATGTTAAGACACATTCTGCATTTGCTGCAACAGCTTTGCTTCATAGTAAACAAGTTTGAGTACTAGACTGCTCTGCCTGCTGTCCAGACCTGTCTCACACTGAAAATGTGTGGTGCATTGTGAAGCACAAAATACAACAACAGAGACCCTGGATTGCTGACCACCTGAAGTCATAAATCTTGCAAGAATGGGAAAGAATTTTGCTTTCAGATCTTCAACAAATAGTGTCCTCATTCCCCGAACGGTTACTGAGTGTTGTTAAAAGACAAGGTGATGTATCACAGTGGTAAATTGTCCCAACTTTTTGGAACATGTTGCAGGCATCAAATTCAGAATGAGTGTATGTTTACTAAAAACAATAGAGTAAATAAGTTTGAACATTAAATATTTTATCTTTGTACTGCATTCCATTGAATATCAGGAAAGTATTTGCAAATCTTTGCATTATGTTTTTATTTACGTTTCACATAGCATCCCAACTATTTTGGAACTGGGGTTTAAAAATGTGTAAAAGAAATTTCTATGCTGGATTTACAGACATTATTGATGAAAACATACATTTAACAAAAGCAGAAAACATTAATAACCTGAATTTGGTTGTTGCCAAGTGTTAGTCTGCACTTTAAAACACCTGCAAAACAATTTGAGAGTGATAGCAGGTTTAAATACCTTGTTTTGAATTTTGGTTTCGGGATGACCCTTTGGCTTACATATGAATCATGGGTTGTGCCCTTAACTTTGGCAGAACCAACATGAACACTGTGGCCTGTTTTGGTGTGTGTTTACCAAGCAGTTTCACGGGTCAGGACCTCTGAAGTAGTTTGTAACAGTAGGGCCGTTCACCTCCTGCACCCTCTGACAAGTGTTTATAGGCCTGCAGTTACAGTGGCTGTTAACTGAACCTAAAGGTGTTGTGCTGATGTTTGGAGGAAAACAATAAAGTTGTGAAAATGTAGGCCAGTAGTGTCACGTACAAATCGCTGAGGGACAAATTTTATGACATCTGTGTGGCTGCAGTGGTCATAAAAAGAAGAAGTGAGAACTGTTTTACTCTGCAGTTTTGATTGACACCCTGTTTCTCATACGCGCAGTTCTGCACACAGTTCACCAGTTAGCTGTGCCCCAACCCCCCTTTCAAACCCCCCTGTCTGACACAGCGTTTATTGAACCGTTGCCAAAAACTGATGAAAAGCAGAAAGGGAGTGAGCATAGCGAGTAACTCTTAGGTTGCAGATAAGGGCACAGCATCAGCCAGTATGTGGAGAAGGGGTGAAGAGGGCTGATAGAAGGGGTTAAGGTTAAAGGCACACTAAGGGAGCTGGTCTATGTCCCTGTAAATGCAGGTGTTCCCAACGTGTTACTGTAAATCTTTAAGAACAGGTCATTGATATATTGTTCTGTCTTGTTCTCTTTAATTTCCTTCCTATTTTCAGTTGGGGATTAATACACATTTGCTGTGCAGCACGGTGTGTGTTGAATTTGGCTAAAAATAAACTTCAGTGCCCATGTTCAGTGTAATGAAGGGATGTCACTGAGGGCAACTGTGTGGCTCATTGATGTGTTTTTAATAGTTTTTGGACAACAATTGAGGTCTATAGGATGAAGGAAGTTATCAGGCTTTGGCCTGACCCTTTGTACGTCCCGCCCTTTTATGCTCGGTACTCTAACCCGGCGGAGCCTTGGTCAACCTTCTCCTTCCCTGTTTCCTGTATGTGATATTCTTTGTTTTTTTTACAGGATAGCAAAGACATGGCCAGCCTTACTCTGCCTCTGATTGGCTTACACTGATATTCTCACTCTAACCCTACCCAATCACACACCTCATGCTTAGTCCTATCCAGAACCAACTCAGTCCAAATGACCCAAACCAGCAAAGGCTTGAGTACTAGCGAATCAAAGAAGCTATATGTATATGCCACATGCATAAAGTCACACCTTAAGCTAATGTTAATAAAATGCTAGCTGACTAACTAGTGAATGATTTATGTAGATTAGCTAGCTAGTTAGATGGCATTTTGCTAACATTAGCTACCAGATGTAACTAACAAGCTAACAGGTGATCTATATTAGCCAGCTAGTTAGCATTAGCATCAGCATTTTGCCAACACAAGCTAACTTTATGTGACTACATCATTTCCCCCCCAGCAACATTGTTAAACTATCTTGAAAATTTTGCTTTTCTTTTCAACATAGACCAGACCAGCACATAGCATCTTGCCCAGTGGTTGTCAGACTTTTTCCTGGCACGCTCCGCTTCAGAAACCAAAAAAAAGTTCACAGTCCACACCCCACAATATTTTATCAGTCATAGGAGAAGTCAAGAAAGGAAGTACAAAAAGACTCAAGCTGTATTTTGATGAAACACAGGTCAGCACAGTAGCATCAGAAAACTCTTGTTTGTTTTTCCAACATAAATCACATTAATTCATCTTAGTTTCACTCCATATTTTCTCTTAGTCATTCACGCCCACCCTTCAGTGGTTCTGTGCCCCCACAGAAGGGCCTGCCCCCAGTTTGGGAGCACTGATCTAACCTAAGTGAAGAAAACAGCAAAGGAGAAAGTCGAATGACGTTCTTTAAATGTTCTGGGACACAGGGAGGGTCAATCATGGGTGGTACTGCTTTTTTTTTCATGTTGGCAACAAATATAGCCAAATAGAAACCTTTGAGAAAACTGAGGATGTATGAAAGATCGGACTTGGGCTGAATATTATACTGTTAACTTGTCAGATCAGTTTAAATCAGGTTAAGATTTCATTCTCAATTGTTTATTTTGTCTAGATAAAAATAATGAGAGAACCACTGAACACTCTCCCATGCCAAATCATGGACATAAACAAGCTCAACATGAGCGCCAAATAATTTGATGAAGGACAGTCTCAGACAAAATGACTGAGGGGCAACAAAAAGAGCATTGTCCTTGTTGTTGAGGACAAACTTCAAAACAAGAGGCTAAATACAATGCCCTGACCTCCGAGGTTAAGCACACAAAGGAAGGCGATTTTAGACTGGCCGCCATCACATGACAGGCCCCTGAAATTCCACCATAAAAAATCATGTGAAGAAGCGTCGTGTCATATAAGTGAGATAAACCCATCAGCACAACTATCCTCCATCGATAAATTTAAAAGCACAGTGCACGCTGCTTTAGTAGGTTTATGAGGAGCCAAGCTGACAGAGTTGTGGTAACACACACCAGAGCAGAGCAATATTCCTCCTTGCAGGGAGGAAAGCTATAAAGAATGATGTATATACTGAATATGGATAAATATTTTTATTCTGATTATTCCAGCTATTGCAATTAAATGTAATGAAAAGTTGATTTATTCAGGTGTTGCAGATTGTTATACCCTCTTCCCCTGCATGTCTATCTGTTGCATTCATGCTTAATGCAGGACATGGTTAGGAAATCTTCTTCTATCTTCTTTTAAATCACTCCTCAAAACTTACTTTTACACTGTAAAAATAAACATTTGTTGTTTAGTGTCCAGGCTGCTTTAACATTTTTATTTGATTGAATTTCAAAAGATGAGTTGAGGAAATTTGGAATGATTCAAGACAAATAAACCTCTCAAGTTAAATAAACTTGATATTAATTTAGTTTTATTTGAGAAAACATGTTCAGTAAACGTATGACATTAATGGCTGATATGCTGGTCATGTTTCTTTAGAAACTTAATTTAATGAGTTGTACAGTTTGACCATTAAACTCATCATTTCAAGTCAAAAGACTAAAAAAAGGAATTAAAACAATTTGTGATTATAAGTTCTTTAGTTTTCTGAAAATAAATAATACAAATTTTAAGTTCCATTAACTTGAATAAATAAAAGCTGGATATTTACATTTACAAGCTAATGAGAAAAGATTAGTTGAGTTCACGCTGTAAAAATTAAGAAAATGAAAAAACACACAATTTCAAGCCAGCTTTGACTTTTGAGCCCGACTCAAACTCTTAAGTTGTTCAGATGATTTAGGTTTTTTCTGTTGTTCTTTTTCTGTTTTTTATTTTTATTTTTTTTAGGAAACCCAAAAGTTATTTGTATTTCAAAAAATGTTGCAAACTCAACAAAGCTAAAACTTTTTCTAAAGAAGAAAAGCAAATTATCTCAACAAAAGATTATTGGTTGGCAAACATTGTTTATTTTATTACAAAACTTAAGAGGTGACTTTGATTCAAAAGTTAATTTAAAAGTTAAATAAAATAAGTAAAATAAGAGTTTTTCTTTTTTTTTAAAAAGTAAACTAAATTTGTGTGTTACATTTAAGCCTTTTTAATGTAAATCTGTTGTTTGTCTAATTTCTATTCCTCTTTTATCCAATTTTATTAACAATCATTCTGTTTTATTTGGTTTTATTTATCTTTTTTGTTTTGATAAGTGCTTTACAAATAAAGTTTTTTTTTTATTAATTATTATTGTTATGATAATGCATCAAAGTTTGTCTTATATATCAGGAATTTTCCATCATGGATTTCACCTGCCTAGTTGTGGGGTAATAAATGGAACTTGGCTGTGACAATATAACAAAATGTACACCTTTACTCCTGGTCAGGACGTCGTAAAATTATTTGGGACACAAACATTTTGTTAATGATCATCTCACACAGAGCAGAATAATGGGAATGCTCAACAAGGGGATGTGCACCCAAGCACAGCGGTTATCCTGCCTCTGATTGGTGCTCAAGCTACAACAATAACTTGCATCTACTTAAACGACCTTGACTGAATTGCCCCTCAGACCGCAGGGTTTCTATTGAGAAATGTTCAGCTGTGGAGTTTAAAGTCACTTGATGGTTATTCAATGATTAGCTCAGGGTGTGGGGGATCATCAAATACCCATACGCCATAAAACGGGATGTGAGAGGCGGCCGTGTGCGTAGATGGAGAAAGGACATTCTTGTGACAAAGCCAAACAGGAAATCTCCATGATGGCCACATCTTGTCTAATCATGCTTTTTCTTATGAAGAATTTAAAGTGCAATTACCTGATCCACATCCTTGTGTTGTTTTACTACAGAGAGACTGTTGGGACTGTCGCCAAACACCATGAATGGAATAATACTGTATATAGTATGTGATGCATTATGAAAAAAGTAATGTCAAGGTCAAACAGACCTATACATTCAGTTATTCTGGTAGCTGCTTAATGTAAATAAGGATATGTTGACCTTACTTTGAACTTTGCAAAAATTGTTTGACAGGAAAACACTGAAACAGCATGAAAAAGAATCTTTATTATGATATATTCACACACATGTAAAAAAAAAAAAGCAACAACACTCACTGCAAAAATAAAAATCAATAGCCATATTTAAAGGGACTGTTTGGGATTATTTGATGTGTGAGGTACTTATTGATAGTCAGTGTACTACTTACAGTAGATGCCGGCTGGCACACCCCCAGTTTGGAGAAGCAGAGCAGGAAGAAAATGTATTTTAGACACTTCAACAAGGTCCACTTAAAAAAAAATCAGTATCACTTTAAGTGTACGCTATATTTAGAATGTTTTCAGCGATTCGTCTTTGCCACTAGACAGGAAACCACTGTATATAAGCCAGTATATCACTCTCTCAAAACCAATCAAATCCCATAGCTGAAATCAGTATTTTTTTTTTACCGTGCAGAACAAAGGAGTTGTTGGTCTACCACTGCCTCTATCTGTTGGCTTGTTTGTGTTATTGTGTGAGTTTGGTGAACCCCAACTAGTCTTTTGAAACACACAAACAGAGAAAAATAACTCCCATGTTCTCTAAGGTAGAATGACTGATTTTGCTAATGGAGTTTGTTTGGTTTGGAGAGAGTGCTATTTGGCTTATAAAACAGCAGTTTCCCATCAGAAAAGGCTGTTTGATGGCAAAGTACAGTGGTGGAAATACTCTAAATATAGCATACACTTAAAATGGTATTCATTTTTTTCCCGGTGGACCTTTTTTAATTGGCTAAAATACCTTTTGTTGCTGCTGTCCACAGCAGTACATTGCTTAGCTGGTAACTGGTGCCCCTCTCTGCTTCTTTAAAGTCAGGGTCTGCTGACCAGCATACACTGTAGCTAATACAGTGACCATTGATAAATACCTCATACAACCCCACTTCAAATAATATGAACTTTCCCTTTTAAGCATAAAAAATATCATATTTTGTTTATAGCAGCGCTAAAATGTTGCATGTTGTTCAGTGTTTTGGCCACTGACTTGGCCCTGGACTGCCGTTTCCTTCTCTTGTTACTTCAACAGCGTCACTTTCATCTTCTTGACCATTAAGCAGCACGTTCCTGCGCGTGCTGAAGTCTTGTGTTCTTGGACACAGGAGGAAATCATAGATAAGAGCTGCTGCTATGCCGCCACACATGGGCCCCAGCCAGTACACCTGGAATCAAAGCAGAAATCAGCTACATTCGTCAGGAAAATAAAACAGATAAAAGGGGATCTTAGAGGAAAAGCTTTTCTGATATTACCCAGTGGTTATCCATTTGACTGCGTATCAAGGCTGGTCCGAATGAGCGAGCAGGGTTGATACCACATCCAGTGAAACTTATCTGTAAATGACAAATTCAGTCATTTGACAAATAGAATTTCGGGCACATTTCAATCTGCAGGTCAGTCCTGCAATTACATGGTAGCTGAAAGTACAATAAAATGCAACAAATCTGCTGACATTCATACCCATATGAAAAAGATATAGATTTTTTTTAACCACAGCCTCCAATATTAAATATTTGTTTATATTGTATGTCTTAAAATAATTATGTCTTGTATGATTTACTTATGTAAGACCAAGAATGTGGTCACCTTTATAGTTTTCTTTTGCAACATATAAGAATTAAACATGAATCAAGTAATCAGTATGTCTGTTGTTTATTATGAATATTGTTTATACATTCATAAGTAAAGTGCATAGCAAATAATATATACAGACTCTGCTCATACTTGCTAAGCCCCCTGATTTTCCTGGGTTTTTTATTGCCCTCTCCTGGGGACAAAATTCTCTATTATTTCTCCTGATTTATGACAAATGTTCAGACTTTTTTTTCCTTTTCATTATCACAACCTGTTTCTGTCACTGTACAGCGTGTACTGTATGAGCCCGACTGTTTTCACTCAGATAACAATACTGCTGCACCAAGTGTCATTTCCTGGTACACATGTGACATGGAAGAGACTTCTCACGTTTGCTGCATCCAGTTCTTAACACATCCATGCACCCACTTCCTCAGTGAGTGAGAGATTATTTACTAAGGATAATGTATGTGGATTTACTGCCATATAGCACTTCTAAGTTCCCAAAGTTTCATTTTACACAAATTAACTAGGGATCTACTTTCTGATAAAAGTTTCAGATAAAACATATATTTAGTCAAATGTATCTATATCTTTTCCAAATTGTTGATTTTTAGATATTCTGACTATACAAAATAAACCATTTTTAACAGTGTTTTATATCTCCAGAATTTTTTTTAAGTTGTTCATAGTAAGGGGCCTAATTGTGACCACTGTTCCTCTTTGTAATGCAGTTTTCCCGTGTTTAGCATGTGTCTTCAAACTTTCCTTCATAGCTACATCATATAAGTTAGTCTTGGCACTAGGCAGTGACTCTTTTGTACCTCTGCAAGTTGCCATATTATGTTGCCAGGAAAATCTACTTGGAAAAATTTAAAGTTGACACACTCTGCCAGTTTGTATTCCACTTAACATGACACTTGTCTGGCTGTCGCTGCAATTGTGATTTGCTGCACCTGCTTCCTGAACTGCCACATATCAGCTGCACACACTGCAAAATGATGTAACAAGGCATACAGGAAAAGTCTTGAATCATGACAACTGCCAAACACAGGAAAACGGTACAGAAAAGGCGTTTTCAAAGTCTCCCCTCAGACAAAACTTGGAAATAGGCACTCCCCTTATTTGCTTAGTTTCGCTCAGTTCCTGGACACCAAATACAGAAAAAAGGTCTGTCCTAAGGCATTTATTAGGTTCTGACTCTGGGAAAGTGGGAAAAATAGTAAAATTTCTCCAATACTGTATGTCTGAACTAACTCGTTGCAATTTTGTTTTGATAATTAAGTGTCAAGCGTCAACACCTGACAGTCTTAACAAAAATCTGCCTAAAAATCTTCAGAAAATTTCTGTTTACTGCAGAGTGCTTCTCTTTTGTTGGCCCTCTATAATTTAAATCAAACCTGTTCATCCCTACAGTACTTATCTTAGCTGCAGTGGTCACCTTCTCCATTAAGATTCTCCTCTATCATTTGTCTCCTTATTTCACTTTGCTGCTGATCTTGTCAAAATTGCTGTAAAATCCACGCAGAATTACAGGATTGTGGTTCACTTACAGCTGCAAAGTGCCCGAGGCCCACTGACAGGCCGATGGCCAGGGGTGCAGATCCTTTAATGTCACTCCGTCGCTTGTCAGTCACTGCTATCACACACAGAACCAGCTGAAGGGTGGCGAGGAACTCGATGATGATGCCTTGTCCTGTAGTCACAGCTAGCTGCCAATGACAAACAACTACAGCTTATAAAAATATGATACGCACTTGCAATTATCCATGTCCATTTCTATTAGAAATGTCACGATCCTCCATGATTCAATATTTTGAGTTTAAGGCTATGATTCTATTTGGTTTTTTTGATTTAAACATATTGTTTTTAGCACTGACTGTTAGACCACGGTAATACTATAGAGTCTTGAACATCAACAGATCATTGAGTTTATGTCCTGACAACTTTCATTTCCATTTTTAACAGTTTTTAAAAAGACTGTCTATATGTTATAGAGTGTGACACAATGGTTGGTAATCTACGCTGTGTCATTCTTTAAGGTTTATTTTCTTCAGACGCAGGTTCAGGTTTCAGGTTTATTTCCACCCTGGATGCTGCAGGGTGGAAAGAAAAAAAAACATTCCAATAGAATTGTTGATTCTGTCTTTGTTTTCAGTGATTAAACCTGAATGCAAATTTTTTTAAAATCGATTTTCAGTTTAATATTGAAATTGTGACACCCCTAATATCTATATTCAAATCTAAATTGTGTTCATCATACTTTTGCTTTTTCCATTAGCAGCTAATCACAGTTTACAACATGATTAGCCATGTAAAAGATGTGCATTTTAATTGATATTTGATCTATTATTATTATTATTATTATTATTATTATTATTATTATTATTATTATTATTATATTATATATCTTTTATGTTAGGTTTTCAGATGGGTTTTACTTGCGTTTTACTTTTACAGACTTTTTTTTTGCCTGTATGACTATTTGGTCATACGTTTTGTACACCAGTGTTTCCACTATTCATTTAGCAGTGGTGTACCACCACAGCAAGGGCATTACCACCACTGCAATATGTATAAACACTGCAGTTTGATTTGAAATGATTTTAAAACATGAGAACCTCATCTTCATATGACCCAGCACACATAAGACAAAACTAGAATTAATTGCCAAAGCAACACAGCTTTACTGAAAATGCAGAGGAACCACTGTACACTTTCTAATATAACATCTAAAATAAAAAATCTTATCAGATGGGGGACCCTGGGATAAAATCTTATCAAACAGGGGTCCGTGGTCTAATTTGTGTCAGTTTCAGCATCCTTGACATGAAAATATTTGAGAACATTGGTTTATACTACATGAAAAGTCTTTTGAAATCACAATGATTTTGTCCTGTTAAATGAAAGTCAAAAAACAGACGAGGATGACCCCTTACCTTATTAACACCAAGGGAATTGCTGCGGCTGTATCCATTGACAATCGCACTAGCTGCGACCGCCCCAAGCATCTGAGCCAGGATGTAACACACACATCTGAGGGCACTGATCTGGCTGCTGACCAGCAGGCCCAGTGTGATCGCAGGGTTCAGATGTGCTCCACTGATGTGCCCCAGACTCTGAGCCAGTGTGGCAATCGCCAGCGCAAAGGCCAGTGAGACCTTCAGCTCCTGAGCGAGTGTGTCCTTTGCACCAGCAGTCACATCTTTTCCAATGATGGCAGATAAACCAATGAATATGAACAGCAACATACCAACAAACTCTGCAGCCACAGCCCTCCAAAACACCCAGGTTTTTACTTCTGCCATGTCTGCTTCAAATGTGTCTGATATGTTAAACCAACATGTCTTCAGTATTTATACAGAAGAAGTTTGTGGGCAGAGGGGAGGAGAACACAGTTCAAACTGAAAAAAGATGCACCACACAAGACTACAGATCACACATTTGAGCATTACCCTCTATGGTACAGTGTTGCCCCTACAAAACACACCTATTCTTGGCCCTTTTACACACACACAATAAATCCTCAATTATGGTGTGATACTTTAAAAAAGAGGCACACCCCCAAGGAAACTAATGAGTGTTTTAATTTGGCACATGAATCCCTTCTTTTGCGGCCTTCCTTGCATTGTTCAGCTCCATCGGCTGTCTCCACAAAAGTGGTCTGAAAGCATCTTTGTCATTTCACAATCAGGACACAATGGGTTCACATCAATAGATGAGAAAAGTTTAATTTTTAATTGTTTATTGTACTTTATTTCATAATTTAAGTGATGAAAAACTTAAAATGAAAACATGTAACGTTTTTGATATTGTGTATTTAGGTTTATATGCTATTCAACCAATATAAGATAGGGTGTAAAATGCATTGATAAGTTTTAAGTCATTAACAGTGAACCAAAGATGGCAGCAACACAACAAATGGTTGCAACGTACTATATGTCAGGAAAGACACACACCAGGGAACTCAAAACAAGTATTTAAATTTAACAACATTGATCAAACAGTGAAATGTCACTCTTATGCTGAAGAAAGTTCTGATAGTTTAGTTTGGTACATTGTTGATGCAAGGTTTGCTGAAATATGCCCACACTCTAACACATTCATTCCGATAAGCTGCCCCACAGTGGTACAATGTTGTCTGAAGGTAATGTCCAGAAATATAAACTTCTGAAAATCGATCTAAATTTTTCACCCATTTCAAATTATATAAGTTTTAAACCACTGAGGTAATTTTTACATGAGTATTGTAAGAATTTTTAAAACAAATTGTCCATACAAACACAGTATGTCCCTGGAACATCATTTGTCAAGTTGTAACATTTCTGCAAAATTAGTTACTGTACGTCATTACCATTAGATTCGACTTTGCTGCGATGTTGCCAAAACATTTTATCTCCAAAAAGTGGTGGAAATTTTGGGAGAACCTACCAGAGACGTTTAAATAATGTGCTGGTGACGACACTCTGGAATTTCACTTGGTAGGCTGCTAAAGCATCACATTGTAAAAGTTTCGTTGCAGCTACGTTCCTGCAACAACTTTGTATTTGTAGTTTTTTTCCCCACCCCCTACCATAAGGAAGCTACCCTAAAAATGACAATAAAAACATTAGATTTTATACCAGCATAAAGCAGCATAATGCATTCCATAGAGGGTTAGAGAGAGGATGAAAACTCCTTATGTTGAAAAAAATATTTTATTTGATATAAATAAGCAGTAGTAGTGATTTCTACTCAGACTAGATCCTTTGATCGCTCCCGAACATCCTCTAGAAGGGGCTCACGAATTTCATTTTCCGTTGATGAGCTGCAGCAGAACAGGAGCCGTGTTTGTTCACTGAGGGGCTCATCTCTGGGAGCCAGCAGATAATTATACAGGAGAGCCGCCACCACACTGCCACTCAAAGGCCCTGCCCAGTACACCTGAAAGAAAAAACAACAGGACAGACATGTTTCAATGGTCATGACTCATGAGTCCATTACTTGCAAAAATATGATTCACGGTTCCACACTACCTACCCAGTGATCTTCAAAACAGTCCTGTATAATCGCAGGCCCCAAGGATCGCGCTGGGTTGATACCACATCCTGTGTAGCTGATCTGTAAAACATATCAGAGGAAAACACCACTCACTTCTCTGGCCGTACATCAGCAAATTACATGAAAGCCTGATTTACAGCCAGGGCATCCCATGCCAATCCATTGTATCAGGCCACTTTAGATAGAGGAACCATCCACCAAATTAAGGAGGGGAAGTGTTTTGATATACTCACACCAGCAAGGTGTCCCAGCCCTACTGACAGTCCGATTGACAGAGGTCCAAATCCACTGACATCATGTCTTTTGTCGGTGACTGCAAGCACGCACAGGACGAGCTGGAGGGTGAGCAGGAATTCTACACCAAAACCTTGACATGGGCTGATATCATTTAGCTACGATAAAGGAGAAAACACCTCAGTCTGCACTCTATTGTCTCCATATGCACAGTTAATTATGTTAACTAGCCAAGGTAAACTTATTTCAATTCTACAGCACATAGGGTCAAAGTGACATTTGATTTAGATGTTTATAAACATACACATACTAAAACAATGACAAGGGTCAAAATTACTAGGATAGAAACAAAATAGTAGAAAAGTATCAATCCTACAAAGTAACAAAACATTAAAAAAACAGGAAAGAATTTAAATGTTTACATGTCTACAATGCAACTTTTACCTTAAGAAAATTTAAAACATGACGGATCCACGCTGCTGCCAAAAACCAACAGCTGGACCAGGCTTTAAAGGAATAGTTCAGCTTTTTTCAAGTAGGGTTTTAAGAATTATTTATACATAGTTGTATATCACTTACAGTGGTGGTCGACACACCCTCAGTTTGGAGAAGCAGTGTAGAAGTAAAGCAATGTACTGCTGTGGACAAGGTCAGCAACAAAACATATTTTAGCCCTAAAATGCCCATCTAAAAAGAAATCAGTTTAAATGCTATGTTTAGAGTATTTTCGCCACTTTTTCTTGCTGACAGGCAGCCTTTTTTGAAAATTAAGGGCAGACTCCAAAATTACTAATTTTACCTTGCAAAACATTGAAGTTTCTGGTCTACTGCTGCTTCGATTTATTAGTTTGTTTCTGTTATTGTCTGGCTTCGGTAAATCAGAACTAACTTTTTAAAATGCTGAGGTGCCGCAAAAACTAACTTATTGACACAGGGGCAGACCAACTCCTGTGTTCTGTGAAATAAAATGACTGATTTTGCCTGTGGAGTTTGGTTGGTTTGAAGAGTGATATCTGTCTTATATAATGGTGGTTTCTCATCTGATGGTCAGATAAATTGGTGAAAAAAATCTAAATAGTGTACATTTCAACTGACAGCTTAAGTCATCCATTTTTTTTAAAAGTGGCAATACATAGCTTAGCCCCAGTGCTAGTTCTCCTCTCTGCTTCTCTAAACTGGAGGAATGTCACCTGCTCTTTACAGTAGGTCAAAGTACATCATACAACCACTTCAAATAGTGGTTGTATATAGCTGCCTGACTCAGTCAGTCTGTCACGAATTACTGCCATGACTGGCACAAGCTTTCATCCTATAAACACTCCCTGGTGAGAGAAGGCCTTCCTTTGTTGCAGGACAGCTACAAACCAGGGGTGATAATTAAAATTTGACATTTAATTTAAACAACATATCACCTGCTGTTAGCAAATGTGGAAGTCTTAAAGATTAGAGCACAAAACTTTTACATAATGAGCGTTTCTGGCTTTCACAGGGAAATTAGATCAGGCTGGAGGCAATTCCCCAAATGCCACTCAAACTGAGCAGTACATGTCATTCACTAAGCAGAGGATTACTCGGAGAAATTGGAAGCACATGGACTTCATCTTACCTTGTTCACACCGAGTGAATGTATGGTTTCTGGCTTAATACCATACACAATGGCACTGCCAGTCACAGCTCCCAAAATTTGGGCTATTATGTAGAAAAAGGCTCTGAGGACACTCATCTTGCAGCTGGTCAGGAGGCCCATGGTGATGGCAGGGTTCAGGTGGGCACCACTAATGTGACCTATACACTGGGCTAATGTGGCAACAGCCAGGCCAAAGGCAAATGCTACTTTTATCTCCTGGTCGGGGTAGGAATTATTTTGGTCTCCTATTGCAGCTGATAGGCCGATGAAGACAAAGAGGATCATTCCTAAAGACTCTGCCAGAATTGCCCTCCAAAATGCCCACGTTTTAATTTCTGACATGGCTACTCAGGTAGTGTCAGCTGCATGCTAACAAACAAGGTTTTGGGCAGTGAGTGTGTGGCACAGGAAGAGATTTGGTTCCACTAGGAGCCCAAATTGAAAACATCATGAGTGACGCTCACCAGCATTCATCAAATCAGGCCTGATTAGAAACAGCTGAGAGATCTGTATTGCAACCAGTGAGAATGACCTCCACGTCTCCTGCTCTGTTCAGTGCTTTTCCTGTTTAACAGAAGGCGGTGCTGCTTTTACTGTTTTTCACAACTCATTACAGACCACACCAAATTGTTACTTTGTGTGTGACGTGAAGTGTAAACTGAACAATAGAGAAAAACTGTGCAGATCGAGAATATGTTCAGTGGTCTAGATGCTTTTTTTGGAATGAAAATGAAAAGTTTTAAACATGTAGAAATCAGCACTTTGCATGCATAATTTAATCCATGCTTAACTTTAATCCTGCCAACTGGGGTACGTGCACTGCACAGAGGCATACTTTTTGTCATATCTCACAAATGTTTCATTCTATCATTCCAAGTCTTCATAATCTTGTCAATCAGTGTCCCCAGTGGGGTCATATCATTGTTTTATGTTTATGTTTTAATTAGTTCTTTTAAAAAAATACCACTGTATTGAGGTCCTGGGGGACTGCAGTCAAAGGAACCAATTCTGCCTATATTGTTACAATAGATGGGACTATTTACTGAGTTTATGTTTGCCATGGGTCCTAATTTAAAAGGACATTTCATCAAGAAATACATGATTTCCCCCTGGCCTGTAGCGCTGTTTATCTATCTAAATTTGTTTGCTGTAAGTTGCAGGGTTTTGGAAATAACGACTGTAGAGATGTCCGCCTTCTCTCCAGTTTTAATGGGACTCAGTGGCACTTGGTCTGTGGTGTTCAAGGCAAAGTTAATAAATAAAGTTAATAAATATGAATTCAAAACCAGTGTCTCTTTCCAAAAATCATGACTCAGTTACTCAAGATAACCCGGAGACCTTGTGAGCAGTTTCATGTAGGAACTATTTTGTTTATAGGTGATTAAGAAAGTAGTTCCTGTAGATTCTACAGCAGAAAGAAAGATTTATTTAATTTATTTTTTTTAGCTTTGAGCACCACTAGCCGAGCCCCATTATATTGGAGAGACAGCAGACATCTCTACAGTCAAGATCTCTAAAAGTCTCCAACTTCCACCAAAAAACCCCCTAAATGGATAAATAGTACTACAGGCCAGATTAAAAAAATATGTATATTTGATATTGGGGTGAACTGTCCCTTTAAAGTATCACACACTATCAGAGGGTAGAGGCACCATAAAAATATATAACATACTAAGACTCATACTCACTTTATTGGCTCCCAGTCCGTCTCAAAATAGATTTTAAAAGTTTAATCATCACGTTAAAGGCTCGTAGGGAGTTAACTTCAGATTATATAGCTGACCTCCTGGCCCCTATGAGCCTACGTGCAACCTGAGATCCTCTGGTAGGTCATTTCTGGCCAAACCTCAGACAAACCTTAAAACTTAAGGTGACTGGGCCTTTGCCATTTGCTGACTTGTGGAGGAGACCAGGGAAGCTAACACTTTGTCTTCTTTCAAGTTACTTTTAAAAACTCACTATTTTAGACTTGCTTTTAATCAATTTTACTGTTTTTTTTTTCTTTAATGATTTTGTTATTTTACTGATTCTCTTTCATTATATCTCATTAACTGCTCCTATTGCCCTTTTTTTGTTTGTAAAAGTGCTTTGTAACTTGTTATGACATGCTCTATAAAAATGAGGGTATTCTTCTTCTTCTTCTTATTCTTATATCAACACTGCCACCATTTTGTTCAAGACTGGCCTGTAAACACATAAAACTAAATGGAGGATCTGCCGTTTCTCTGGATAAAAAGCATTAAAATGTTTACATTTCTTAAGCATTTTCAATAAGCTGTTTTTATATTCAAGAGTTCATAATTTACATGGAGTAAGTTAAAATTCCAGTGCTATGCAGATCATAGACTCTTAACTCTGAGTCACTGAAATATGCTTGAGAAACGTAAGCGTTATATTGTTTTTTATCCAGCATAAACAAAGCTCCTCTATTTAGTTGTATGTTCACAGGCTAAGCTCGCCAGGACCAATATAGCGGCAACATTGACGTATCGCAGCAACAAGCCAAAGCGGTCTATGCATCATCTACATATGATATGTCAATGGGTAGTGGCACGCTGCTTGCTCCTCCTGTCACATGCCAGTATGCCCTGAGCACAGCATGAGCCAAATTGTGTGCTATAATGGCTTGTAGTTTGTGGTGTCCATAGTTAATATGTAAACACCGTTCATTTTACATAATGTACAAACTGAAAAATCAAAATTTGAATTACATTTTGACAGGGGGTCAGACTGAGACCAATGTCTCTATTTACTTTTGTAAAAACAAATAAAAGAAAAAGAGTTTTAATGTTTGAATGAATGTGTTTTTTCAGTTAGTATTATATACATCAAAATGACCCCAGTTGCTTCACTGTATAAATTTAACACAAATAATGTTTACTTGGATTGCACTTGCAAGTTGTATTAAAGAAAATTATGTTTTTGTTTTATACAATACGCAAATTAATGTTGGTATTCCTAAAATAATGAGAAATAATAATCAGTTTATTTTTCAGATTACATTAATTACATAACGAATAATATTTCTGAAGAAATAAGTTAACATTTTGCCTTGATGGTTGTTTCTAACAGTGGTGTTTTTTGTTGAAGAGGGTTAAGACAGTTGAAAAATACCCTTTTTATTACTTCTGTGACATGAAGTTGAATTTAGGCTATCCTTTCAAATGATCCAGGGACTTAAGAATGCAATGCATCTTCATATTATCACATATGGAGTACATTTTGAATAATTTGGCTTATTACCACACAGATGAGCTATTAAATGTGTGAAGGACATTCATCAGATGTGTGAAGGACACTTGCTGCCCCATTACTTTTTGTAGGTCTTTGTAAATGGTATCCCTATCTTTCAATCTACTTATTCTATTCTGAGAATGTGTCATGCAGGGCCGGCTGCATTGAAGTTAACATCGGTCACATGCCGCTGTGAAGGAAATGGGACCTTTTGAATTCTCGACAAGGAAACCAGCCTCCCATTCTGCATTTCTGTGTGAATGGGCTGACAGGTCGAAAGGTCATGCTGCTTCTTGTCTTCTTGTCAGAAAAAAATCAAAGCTTCACCTTTGACTTGGGGAACAATACTCCACCCAACAAGAAGAGCACATCCCCACTTATTTTTAAATCAGAGAAATCTAGCTTTACTTGCACAGACTTTTTTTTTTTTGCCAATTTGTTTCCAAGTATGTTTTCATTAATCTATTAAAAATAGAAAATATAGGCTGTTACACACCAACAGCAACTCAAATAAACGGCACAAAAATGATCTATTTTAATATTTTGGAGACAAAGTTTTGACATGCCTGACTAATAAAGAAAAAAAAATCATGCTGCGGCAAAAATGTAATCAACATCAAGAAAATATGACCTGGGCCTCTTTTTACTTAATAAAAAGAAGAAAAAACTACATACCTTGGTACAACCAATGCTGAGAAAGAGAGGGGAAGACGTTGAATTTCACTGCTTGTTTCAGGAGCTGAAACTGTACCACAGCCACTTCAGGTTGGATTTCAGGATGGATTCAGAGAGCAGAGTGAGTCACGGCAGCGGCTAGCCGTCGGTAAAATATGATTTGTAAACAGTTCCAGCTGTGCACACTATGCATTTGGTTCATACTCTTCCACCAGATGGGGGTTGCCTGGTTGGAAGTTAAAGAAAGATGTTTTCTGTAGACTGTTGCAGGGTGATATTCACTCTGATTGCAGTATGCAATTTGTTTGCACAGCTGTGTGCATTGAATAGTCTCTGTTAGTTTGAAAAAATAAAAGCTGTAATCTTTGGTCAGCATTTTTTTTAAACCTTCCTTTATGCAAAGAGAGTTTTTTATGAGTTTTGGGGACACCATAGATTTTCCTACACACTTGGAAGGGGAGAGTGAGGTCACATGTTTGTAATCTGCAAGCTCACCACTAGATGCCACTATCTCCCAGACACTGGCCCTTTACGACCACTCTACAGATGGTATGTTGCAGTTTGGACTATATAGGATTTGCAAAGAGGATACCCGAAATGAGAGATGATAAGATAATTGGGAGGATGTAGGATTTATCACTGAATCGAGAAGGAGTAATGAACTGCACATCATAAAGTAAATGTGACAGGGGGGTGGAGAGATAATTGTGGAGAACTGACAGGAAGGACAAAGGTTATGCTTTCTATCCCTGTGTGCAGGAGTAGTTCTGTGGGCCTCTCAACTCCCCACTGAAACTGTCAACAAATATCATTTGTTGAAAAGTCATCTTCTTTTCTTTCCCCACTCCCACCCTGCACCTGTAGGCTCTGAGTGACTCTACAATGGGGCAAGTTGTCATCTCACTGCCCCCGCACTCTGCTGTGTTATGCTTGGGGTTTCCTTGTGAGGGTTGAAGAGGTGAGAGCCAAGACGCCAAACATGAACTCTGTGCATATTTTACATTCACATAATAATCTATTCCACATGAGCTGGCTGACTGAATATGAGCTATAGTATAATTATCACATCAGCCACCAAATCAAGACACAGCAGGATTTGTTCATTTATCAGCACTAATAATGACAACCTCAACAACATATTTCATTTGTTTTTAAAAAAACAGAATTTGCCTATTATAATGCATACAAATCACTAATAAGGCAGCTGCAACTGCAATACTGCTACAAAGTCATATTTCAAGGGATTCTGTTTGCCATAAGAACTGCCTGCCTTGTCTACATAGCACAAACTGTTTCTATCAGCATATTCTGCATATATGTCTGTATCCACAGGAAGCTATCCCATGCTTAGATGGTCTACCTAAGATCCACAAAGAAGCCCCCAGAGCCCCCTGACTAGTCAGAGCTAGTCTGACTAGTCAGACATAACCTCTCTCCTCTCTCCTATTTACAATGTTGTTATTTCATCTTTGCCCAGGAGATTCAACAACTTGGCCTCCAAAAACAACAGTGGTTCACAGTCATGTGACTCTAACGACTGTCACTCAGACCTGCAACCACCAAAACTGAATCAGTTCATAGTTGAACCCAAGTAATAATTTGTACCAAATTTGAAGTCATTCCCTCAAGGTGTTCCTGCGGTATCATGTTCATAAGAATGGATGGAGGCATAAAAAATGTTTTTTCAAGACTTCAAACTGTCTCGAGGTCCTTCAACATACAGCCATGAATGTGCACAAAAAAATTAGGCTGTTGGGTCCTGTGGTATGTGAGATTAGCTGTGGACAAGCTCCAGGCCCATTGGTCATCCACGCATGCGCACGATTCCTTGCATAAACGAAAATAATAGCACCTGAATCAGCTGTGGTTTAAATTTATCAAGTGGAGACCATTTATTTGCAACCAGCTGATTGGTCAGAGAGAGGGATGTCTTCGGCTTTCAATTGACCAACGTTTTCTCTGGTTCAGCGCAGTTTAGAGCCGACCACTAAAACCTATTTTGATTTTGTGCCGGTGGGACCCCCTCATCACGTGCTCCCCTCCACTCACCCATGATATTCTCGCCCCCTCCGGCTTTCAGATGTAAATAAGACGCAAATGTGACTCATCCCCCAAATCTAATCTGCCAGGGACATAAATAACATCAAGATGCAGGTGTTCTGAGAAACCCCCATGAGGATTTATCACTGTGGATTGTCATGAGAGTTGGACTTCAGCCTCACCCAGAGACAGAATTCAACCATGCAGAAATGGAAACAAGTCAAGTATATAATCAAAGAGTATGCTGGTCTGTTGAGCAGAGTAAAATGATACTCATGACTTCAAAGGTTTTCCCTCCCAGTTGCTTAAAATAAGTGAAAACATAGAATCATCATGAAGTGAATAAACAGCAAGTGTAACTGAAACAGTTACCGAAAAACTAATTAATTTCAGTATAAATGGTGATGAATGAGTTTTTAGTGTTCAGTGAGTCCCATTTGGGTTTGTCTGTTAATCTTCAGTTGTTTATCCAGTGATCCCAGTTCCAGGTGCAGTTGTCCACCCAGTCTGCTGCGAAGAAAGACTTAGACTGAGCCTTAGTGGTTTTCCTAATAAGGCTTTATATCACATTTTATTTCCCTATCACATACTGTATCTCCCTTCACATTTTTTCCTAGAAACCTTTAATGGTCTGTCTGTCAACTCCCACAATGTCATCATCTGTTGTTGTTGTAAAGGGCAGCACATAAGACAACAGATTTCATCAGTATGGATACAGTATGTATTGTGGAACTGCATATTGGAGGAGCAGAGGCAAGCCATTAAACACTGTTGTGTTTGGAACCCGTCAATGATCCAGCTGTTGGCTGACAACTGGGAGGATTGTATTTTAATGGTTCAATTCAAAACCCAGTCACTCGAATGAACATGGTTGCGAAGAAGCCCCAGTGGAACCAGTGGGTGACCTGCATGTGACCCAGCATAGTCCAGTGGTGAACCAGTAACTTGCCTGAAGTCACCCCAGTTACTGCTGCAGAATGGGCATCTAGAAGGTGTTGCAAAAGTGTTAATGGCTGACTGCCCCTGATCTTATGTGCTCTGAATCTGTGGCCAGAACCTTTATACAGTTGAGCTTCTAAAAAACTGTGATAAGGTCTCATGTCTCTCTCTGTAGCTCAAGTAATCTGAGCAAAACCAATACCAGCATGAAGTGGAGGTGCCCCTTTTCTCATCTTTGCCCCTGGCCCTTTTAAAGTCTCCTCTGTGTAGCAATTCCTTAATTTCACTGGAGATAACCCTTTGCTCCTTGGAAGCTTAACACCAGCATCCTCAGTCAAAAGCGGAGCAAAAAGCTGCAGGGTCAGAGCAAAAAAGCTATCTGGTCTCTCTGAGTCTTTTCCAACTGGCAAACTGCCATAAGCTGACCAACCGACCTTCAGGGGAGTGTTAGAGAGAGAGGGTGAGTCAGAAAAATCTGCAGTATGCACTGTTTTCTTGACTGCCAGGGAGAAAGTCTCACTGACCTGGCAACTTGCCATCGGAGGCTTCACCTGTTGAAAACATAAGCAGGATAAGCTTTTCATCAATCAGCAACAACAGCTAAGCAGTACAAAGAAAACACAAGACGACTGGACGGACAGCCAAGAATTCATACTGTTGTATGTTGTCAAAGGGTTGACCATGTTTTCCCTCTCTTATCAAATTAATTTGTCGCCAATTTAAATATTATATTCAGTTCTAAAGAGTCTGAGCCCTGACATATTTGTAAGTGTTGGATGAGGAGAACTGACACAGGCCAGGTTTCGGTCATTAACACTGACTATATGAATTATATGTATATTCACAAATACATCAGAACAGCTTGACCTTTTGACCTTATTTTAAAAATAAACATCTTCAACATTTTGGTCTCTTGATTGCACTTGAAAATGCTGCTATACTCCTGATTTAATCAGCCTTTGTCATCAGATAACAACTCAGAATTAGCTCTTGTCTAATCTTTGCATGTGTATTTAAAGACCAATCAATCAATCTGGGTGTGATAGTGGTTCTGATCACGTATTTTCACTTTTTTAGGGGGGTGACCTTTAGTTTAAATCTGAATTACAGATGATGTCTTTAATTTTCTTGGGGTTGTTTCTTCATCTTTACACACTAAATATTTGGATTAACATTGTGAATGAATTCCAGTGAAGAAGCTCTCACTCACATTTTTCTCCCTGCACAGATTTTACCCTTATGCCATCTGTCCCTGGTTTTCTGTGGTTTATTTATTTATTTATTTATTTTTTGTTTTGTTTTTTTGTGTTTCATTGTTAATGCATCATTCAATCTGCATGTAGCTTTCATAAAACCCACCATGTATGACAATTTGCTGATTATAACTTGCTCATTATTTTGTTGAATTTTCATGACATTGATAAATACAAAAACTGAAACATTTTGGTCAGTAAATAACAAATTGGATGATCTGGCTCAAATTCTTTGGGATCGCTTTTCTGAAAAATCAAAGATTGTTTCACCAACCTCAGGGGCCTCAGACCTCCAGGGGCTCCAAAAACTCCAGGTTCACTGCATGTCAAATAATTATAATTTGATTATCTACAAATTTCTTAGGAAATTTGCACCAGTAAAATACAATATCAAAAAATCTGTATTTATCTGTAGTACTTTAATGTCCTTTGAGAGGCAATTTGTGGTACAGGACAGAACATATACACATTAAACATACACATTCAAAGCACAAAAGCTCAGACAAAAGCAATGATCTTCAAAGATTATCTGTACCAGTCTAAAGAAATGTCATCTCAGTCCAAGCAGGCATTAAAGTCCATGTCAATAACTGTATACCAAAAACTGTCATAAAATTAATGAGCATACTGCACATCCTCAGTGTATCAGTGTATTTGCCCAGACTCATCATGGCGACTGTGTCTTGTTTAATTGAGTTATTGCCATGGGAATAAATGAGTTTTGTGCTCGTTGGTTTTGATCTTGTGGTAGTCTGACTCACCAGATGCACACTGCAGGTGTAAATCTGCCACTGGTCGCTTGTTTCAAGCAGCATCGCAGCATCCAGTGTCTACGTTTTCAAAGTCCCTGGGAAACAAGAACAACCTCAGAGCGGAAATCTACACACTGAAAATGGCAAATTAGAGGCTGGGAAACTAGTGGTAAGAATGTAAACAAGGCATCGGCAGTTATCTTTCTTTTGCGGTGATGTAGTCATTTTAATGCCAGAGCTCGCCTCCCTATGTGCAAATATTTCACCAAAACCAGTTCCTCCTTGACATTATTTTGCACCAGCGCTATTGCTGCATCCTGGGCTTAGTGCTGCCCAAGACATTTGTGATTGGTTTAAAGAAATGCAAACAAGGCAGGGCTTTATATAAGAATGTGTATGCATGGAACCAGACCTCTCTCTGGCTATGCTAGACTAATCTTGGGATATCTACACCTCAGCTCAGAAGGGAGCAGCTGAAACTCTGCTGAGAGAGGATGGCATGTATCCATGCAGACTTCTGCCCTCTCAATCAGCCTCTGGTCAGTTCCAGGTTGGGCAGGTCAACCTGCTTTACTCTGTAAAGTTGTGTTGTTCAGGGGCCTTGTGTCAAAATCTAGCTTTGATATCTTAATTAGTTTATTTTACTAACACTTGTGCTAACATGGTGTATTTTCATTAATAAAGTTTTGCTTAATTAAATTATACACAGTAAACCTGAGGCCATGTATAGTTTGCTATGTGCACTGTATTTTTAAGGGACTACACACACACACACAATGCACAGGGGTGATATGGGGGGCCAGAGGAGGCCCAACAGCAAATGTTTGCCCAGGGCCTCCCTAAAAGGTTAATCTGATCATGAATGAATTCTTCTGCAAATATTCTTGTAAACACGCTAACCGGTATCTCAGTTCCAATATACTGTACTCTTGTTTGAATTGGTGAAACAGGTTTTATGATGTGACAGGGTATTCTCTATTTTTAAGTGAGTGTTAAGTGTTTCAAGTGAGTGGTACTTTTTCTGTGTTCACAATCATCATTGTAAGGGTTTTGTATTCCTGACTAGTTAGTGCTGACTGCACAGAGAAGAAAAAAGTCTAATCTATAACATCTGATACCAAACATTTATGTATATTTGTTATCTATATAAGAAAGCACATAGAGTAACAAGTGTTAACAACAAGTGTTTTATTTACTTAAAAAAAGTGAGAGACATTCCAAGAGTGCACACAATACATTATCCATCAGAAATACAAAGTGACACAGACACATAAAGTATACAAAAAATGGCTCATCATGGAATACTGATAGTTCAACAAACTGCTCCATCGAGATTCTCACAACCTCGACTTTTATCCTCAAGCTGCAGTTTCGATAAAAAATTGTGTGTGAGGGGTCAAACGAAGGAGTGAATTAGAAAGAGACTAACTGACCCGTTACCACAATCCTCATTGGTATTTCCAAAATAACACAAAAACATCTGACATTTTACTACACTAAATTCAAGGGCTTTTTACAGGAGTATAGACATGTACAATTAAACTAAACTTGACTATTTTGATGTCATCTCAACAGTCGTAGTGTCGTTGCCTCCGTTAACATCATAGTCACCCACTGGGCCGCTGACCAGGACCTTCATGCGCTCGGGGAAGTCATCGAATTTGGGTGAGAGCAGGAAATCGTACAGAAGAGCTGCTGCTACGCCGCCACACATCGGCCCCACCCAGTACACCTGCAATGAATAACTCAGATCAATCTCTGTGTTTAAACCACTGTTATCACAAAGAAATACCAATTTCAAAAGGTTTACTTTCATCAATATCTGAAACAATAGGACTGCTATAAATGATTAATTCATGAATTGTGAGGATTCACGGGTGATGGAGTTGCCTGTCTGTCATGGAGTTATTGAATTATTTAGGCTTGACATGTAACATGCATGCAGAAAAATGTGAGGCACGCGTAAAGAGTTTGTGTGCTTTGCTCTCTGACTTACCCAGTGGTCCTTGAAATCATTCAGGATCAAAGCTGGACCAAAGGAGCGGGCGGGATTGATGCCGCAGCCCGTGTAGCTGATCTGTAATCAACAACAAAGACACAACATAAGAGGATATCTTCAGCTACATGGTCTGCTGGCATAATAGAGTCTGGCAGGGGTGAGGAGTTTGAGATAAAACAATAAAAATGCATGAAATTTTGTTACTTCCAAGGGCTCGATCATGTCTGTTGCTTGTTTACATTGCTCACATGTACTGTGCCTAATCCTAGATAAACATTACACAGCTCTGGGGGGTGCAACTTACCGCTGCCAAGTGTCCCAGGCAGACCGAGAGGCCAATGGCCAAGGGTGCTGAGCCGGTGACATCACGTCGCCTTTTATCAGTGACTGCAATGACACACAGCACCAGCTGGAACGTTGCCAGGAGCTCGATGCCCACGCCTTGGCTGGGAGTGACACCGTTGAGCTGCAAGAGTCAGAGAGGAATCCAAAACAACAGTTTGTCAGTCTGTATCTCTCAGATGGATAGTTTCCTATCACAACCACTTCCCATTTAGCATCGCCCTGGAAGTCTGACAGCAATTTGGCAGAGGCTCCAAAGTGCCACATTGCTTATTCATTTTTTTTCATTTTGTGGAAAACCTGATCATTGTTATTCAGAGTGATTTAGCTGTAGTGTATGAAGCAGAGCGGATATTATGACAAGCTTTTTGGTAAGAAGGCAGCTGATGTTACACATTAAAGATAATTAAAGAAAAGTGAAGCATTTTACTGTTTTAAATATGCAAAAACAACAAATTTACCAAGATGGCTGAGGAGAAAATGTCAAAGAGTTGACATTGCATATTTTTATTCTTGCAGATTCTTTCAGCTGTTGCTGTGCGGCGTGCTTTAATCATGTGTCATCACTTTTCAATAACAAGCAATGACAGAATGTCCATAGAACAACACAAACAGTGCCAAATTAAGTGCCTACATCCTCACAAAAGTCTCAGTTTTCATCGAGAGGTCAAATTTAGACTACAGAGACACTGTTGCATCAAAATTATTAAATTCTAATCCCATATTATCACATGTTCTGTCAACAACAGCAATATGAAATGTTTCACTTACAGCATTGAGCCCCAGTACAGTAGTGGCACCTGGCCGTGCTCCATAGACAATGCCACAGGCCAGCGCTGAACCCAGCATCTGGGCCACAATGTACATGACTGCCTTGAAGACGCTGATCTGGCAGCTGGCGAGCATCCCGAGGGTCACTGCAGGGTTCAGGTGGGCTCCACTGATGTGGCCTAAACTCTGGGCCAGAGTGGCGATGGCCAGTCCGAAGGCCAGCGACACCTTCACCTCCTGGTCCGGGTTGGTGTTGTTCTTGTTTCCAATAGCTGTGGCGATGCTGAGGAAAATGAAAAGGGTCATGCCAACCAGTTCAGCCAGGACGGCCCTCCAGAAGTCCTTGCTCTTGAACTCTCTCATGGTGGTGGTGGCAGCGTGGCTCTCTACAAGGCTGTGTGGGTTTGAGCTGGGCAAAGATGTGTGTAGTCACAAACAACAGCGACAGGCTGCATATATAAGGCCTGGGCTGATAATGGTCAGTGGGCGGGCTTTAAAAAAACTGAAAGAGAGGGCCATGCTGAATTAATGAGAAATCCAAAAGACTGGTCTTTTACTTCCCTCCCCCTCCCTCCTCCTCCTCTGCCTGTCCTCCGGCCCCTCTCCCAGCACCTCCCTGTGCACCGCTCTCTGGTCTTTGGACTGTTGTGAGGAAGAGAACTGGGTCCTGAAATAGCTATATATCCAAAGGTACATTTTCCACTCACACAAACATTTACAGTTTCAGTGGAGCTCCTGATTGTGAGTTTTCAGTAGGAATATTTTTGCCTTAAATCCATTCAGATGAATTATACGTTTAAATTGACTGAGGCAGTTGATACATTTCTTAAACTGCACTATAACTTTTGCTTTTCAGTCTTATTTTTATTTTATATTTAACTTTTTTAATTGTACTGAGATGTTTTTTATTGCCTTAAGTTCCTTTTACATTTTGTCTTGATACCCTTTATGTGAAGCACTTTATATTGCCTTGTTGTTGAAATGTGCTGCTCAAATAAACTTGCCTCGCCTTGCCTAAATTTAATTTGCCCTATTTATATTCAACTGCAGGAAGAAAAAAAAGAAAAGAAAAACAACTTTGCTCATTTGTGTCTTGTGCTCCTGTGGACCTAATCGCACCATGGATGACTGGCAACACATAAGGGAGAGCCAGAGAGAGACCAAACAACTCCCAAACAGTCACTTCACCCCCTTCACTGACAAGGTTTTCAAGCTTTTACAAGACCACCCAAATGACATCTCACATGCCAGTTCTGAGACACGCTTTGAGACAAAATGGGATTAAAAATAAAAGACATAATGAATTTACTGTCAGCATTGCAAACAAATGAATACAAGCCTCTTTAAATCGGAATAACTGGAATTTGTAACTTACAAAACAAGCAAAAAAGTATGACTAAAGGAGACTTAGCAACCTAAACACAAATTAAAATCTGTAATATGTAGCAACTCATTAACTGCAAGCATGTTTGCTAAATAATTATTAGATGTTTAGCAGAGCAAAAAAAAGTTGGAGCAGAGTAAAACATCAACTCTGAGAAATGAGCTGCCTGCTGCACCTGGACCCTAACTCAAGGGGGTGTGACAGCAAACAGCAGCCAGACAGGCCACTGCAAAATATGTCCAGGAACTCTGCTGCTACTGTGGGAGTTTGTATGTCTCTGTTTCTCTCTATTGTTTAATTTTTGAGGATTTTAAGTGTCTGATTAAATTCTAAACAAATGTAACTGTGGAACACATAATTGCCCTCTGGTGTAATACTCATTATGATCTACAGAATATATTACTGTGACTAATTCTGTCATTGCAACAGTGGATGTCTCAGTATCTATTTTTAAGCACCATCAAAAGCACATGAGGGAAAATGTTCTGTCCTTAAACAAATTTATGGCCTTTTAATTATTAACTGTGCCAGTTTGTTCCTTAACGAGCTGAGTGGGCTCACATTTGGCACATTCCTGACAATGAGAGTGACAGCGGCAGCGACAGAGCCAGTTGCAAAACCATTTCTCAAGGATATCGCACAGCACCATGAAACATGCTCTTTAACCACAATGACTAATGCTTGGAGGGATAATCTCCTCGGCTCAGTGCTGCGTCATCAGCTAGTAGAAGAAAATGTGTATCAGTCTGTGTCGGCCGCACTGGCAATGTGTCATCATTTTCAGGAATTTCTTGTGAATTGAATCATCAGATGTTTTTAATTCATGTCTTTCAAACATTATTATTCCTGTGTAAAATACATGGTGGGAAGTAACTAAGTATTTTTACTAAATTTCTGTACTTAAGTACAATTTCTGAGGTTCTTGTTCTTGAGTATTTTCATTTTCTGCTACTACATACTTCTACTCTGCTACAATTCACTTAACATGTTTGGAGAATTATTTAATTATGTTGTTCATTGTGAGTTTGCTGTGAATTGTATTGATTATTCTTTTTTGTCTTGCTAACCTTTTTTTTTGATATTTGAAATAAAATGAAAATCTTTAAATAAACAAAAGCAAGCAACAACATCAACAAAAATAAAATCAAAAAACAAACAAGCAAACAAAAACATATTTATTTGACAACTCTCTTTACTTTGCAGATTCATATTAATAATACAAAATATTAATTAACAAATAAATAACAAGTTACCCCACATGTATATGAAGTAATATACATAAAATGCATGTAAATAAATGTTTACTAGCTGCAATATCAACCATAACATTAACATGCCATTAATCATAATTCTGCATAATGAAGACTGAGAGTTAGAGTGACTGAGAATTTTTGATACTTTAAGTTTATTTTCATGCTATTTTGTAAAAAGTAAATGCATGTAACAGAAACAGTTGACTAACATTCAGTATGTTTAAGTATATGTAGCATTAGGGCAGACTCAACGTGACATTTTGCACTTCAGATGACAGCATAATGTTTAAGAGTAAAATAACAAAGGGTTGTACGTGTAAAATACCTGTTTTGACTTTCACATTATGTTACATCATATTTTTGACCGGGACACACCTACAGCTGAGTTTTTTTTTAATGTTCCTGTACTGTGAGTTGCTGCCCAGGAACAGGATGCAGATAAGCACCATTTGTCAGTAATGAATGATGACATATTCTCTTTAGTCCTGCACATATGTGAAATATACTGCAGCACGTTCAGTTATTAGCAGGCATACTGTCGTCTGTTTTTTCTACATTTTACATTTCAGGCTCAGCTTGTCAGCTTTATTTTTCTCAGAATAATCCAGCGGTGTAAGTATTCAAATCCAGTACAACAATGTAAAATAGTGCAGGATGCAAATTCAAAATCACATATTATGCATAAAAGGAAATATTGTTTGCTTTGCTATATGTGTTTAGTAAATATTAGCTGTCAAATAAATATAGTGCAGCACATAATGTTTCCTTGTATGCTTCTGTGGTGGAGTTGAAAGATGCAGAATATGAACAATAAAGAAAGTATCACAAAATTGTTCTCCAGTTGTTGAGTACCATACCATTGGTCTTAGCAGTTCTTTGGTTTATCAGGCTGCACTTTGAGATCATATTAATATTAATGCAATCAAAATTAGCACTAACACGTTTACATCTCTGCAGTGCTAAGTTAACAATAGATAGATAGTTGATTATTGAGTATCATTCTCTTGTGAAATACTTATGTTTTGATAATGAGACTCAACAATCAATGTTATCAAGCTGTGATTGCCCAAAGTCTCCAGTCATGGGCTAGATTTTCTACAGTCTGGAAACAGAGCCAGGAGGAGACGCAGAAAATAAAATAAGCTTTAAGCCAAAAGTACAACTGAGTCTGTTGGAGAGAGATGAAGCTAACGATGCTGAGACTGTTGATGAATAATCAGTGCATGTAGTTACTGTGAAAACTAATAGTTTTACTTACTGCTTGCACAGTCTTCAGTTGCCCAGTTTGACACTGACCTGACTTTATTTGATTTGTTTAATACTTGAGTAAATATCCAGAAGGTTGTGTGGTAGCCAAAAGGAAGCAATTTATCAAAGTGCAACAAAATAGGAAAGGACATTTCTGGCATGGTTCACTTGTTTTCTTTTTTCTTCCACAGTTACCCAAGACATAAAAAGTAATAAAGAAACAAAACAAAACAAAGGTTTTGCTGCCATATTCTTGTTTGACCTCACTGGAGCATGGCCAGAATCAAAAGATTTTAAGGAATTACATCAAGTATATTAATTACACAGTGATTTGAATGAATGACAGATGATCCAGATCTTTTTGGTTATGGTTACCCTGTTTTTGACCTTAATTAAATAACTCAGTTAAGGTGTTAGCCTGAACATAATATAGAGTACTCAGTACTCTATATTATGTTCAGGCTATTAATGTGCAAAATACCTGGTGGCAAATGCATGTCGCCCCCCATCTAGTGCACCAGTGAGTGTAACCATGTAGTTGAAGCAGAAAACAAATCCACAGCTTTTCAGGTTGTATGGGTTAACATAAGGAGAAACCTGGGGGGGAGGTGTGAATGAGGGTCATCAAGGGCCCTGCCACCATGTGACTTGTTGGAGTCACATGATTTCAGGTGGGTATCAAACTGTCTGGGGAGTGTTTTTAAAACTGCATTGTATGTAGCAGATAAATTATGTCTTAGACCACCTCCTCTGTTGAGAGATGGCCTTTCCAGGTTAACAAAAATGGCTTCT
>JAJHUR010134568.1:0-36893 GCA_027495735.1 Lutjanus campechanus
ACACAAAATAATGAATTTGTACTGAGCAGATGGGGAATTTAACCTTTAAAGCTTAGTGGCTAGTAGATGTTCCCATTTAAAACAATTCCCCACCCTGATCTTTATATTATCTAATTTCACAAAATTGTACTTTATTGATAGAACATTGCTAGTGCCAAAGTTTAGAGCTGCAACGATTAATTGAGAAATAGAATATTAATGAATTATTACATTTATTGGTAACTATTTTGATAATCAATTGGTTTGTGTATTTTTCTGTGAATATTTTCTGGATTCTTTAGTCCTTTATGACAGTAAACTGAATACCTTTGGGTCATAGACAAACCTTGTGCTTAAAGCGATATTCCACTTTGCGAGATTAACCCACGCAGTATATACTCACCACCATGTCGATGTGATGGTGGATGAAAATCTTCAATTTCCAAAACAGTCCTGGAGTTTTAGGAGGAACAGGATAGCAGCCTCATCCAGTACAATGGCAGTGAAAGGTGGCCACGGATAAAACGTTAAAAATAGCACACTAAACAAACACAAAATGTCTCCATCCTGCTTGTGTGGTGTAAAAAGCCGCGACATTAAAAATTAACCGCAAAAGACGCCATTTTCACCATGTTTTTAGCAGAAATATCAGCTGTTGCACGTAGCCGGTAAGATGTAAACATGGCGTCGATCTCGCGAGCTTCGGCATGTGCGGCCATTAGGATATATACTAAGTCACATTTTGCTCCTTCATTCACATGTGCCGCTTGGCTTGACTTGAGTTTTCACTCGCTTCAAGATGTTTATAACTGATGAAGTGTTCATCTTTAGTTGAGCACCTGTAAAACGGTGGATAAATATTTTTTTCATATTATAAATTCTTCACAATAAAAGTCCACCTTTATTTATTTATGTCTGTATTTTTTTACTTTTACTTGTTAACCTTTAAGTTGGTCTCTCTTTGTTATCTTCTCTTGTTCCTCTGCTTTATCACCAAGTCAAATTTCTGCGTACTTTGTATGTTTGGCAAATAAAGTGATTCTGATTATATAAAAGCTTTAATTAAGAAGCAGCAAAATCAGGAAATGTTTGGTTTTCATTGTCAGTAACTTCACGACTTCAAAATCCTCGACTATCCAGCTGAAAGCAAACATGAATCAATAAAAAAGGCAGATACTGTAACGCAGGTGAGAAACTAAACTTCAAACCGTAGAGATTCAGTTAGAAGCTGCAAAATGTCTCTCTCTCTCTGATCTTCTGCACACACCAGTTGAGTCTTTGAGTTTCCAGCAAACATCAGAAAAAACAGAAAACTCGTAAACTCGTCTACTGGCAATAAGAAAAGGTTCAGCTGACTGTTGTTTGCACATTTAGCCACTAGTGTTCTCAAAAATGTCAATACATTGATAAATAGTTATACTGAATATTTGAAATGCTTTCAATACTCTTTTGGCAGTATCGATACTCCAGCACCAGGTACACTTTCTCATGTTCTTTTCTCTTTGACAGCAAGTTGACATACTCGGCTGCAGTGCCTACTTAGTTCTGCCTCCTCTCACTTACCCAAAGTGCTGTCTTCTTCTTTTCATTCATCTGATTCACTATATCCTTTGTCATGTTATAGCCTCGGTATATCTATCTTTTAAAAAATCTAAAGTTTTATGCCCTTAATGTGGAGTTACTTTTTTCCGCTGGTATCAAAATGGTATTGAATAATGAATTTTTCATGGGCTTGTATTGAAACAAGAATTTCTAGTATCGTGACAACGCTAATAGCTGATAGCCGCATTTTAATAATCTGCATATATGTGCTAATTTTAGCGTAAAAACAGTATTACAGAGCATTTTATTGTCTCTTAGCTCATTGTTTTGGTTTTACGGCCTGCAGCTTTACTGTTCCACTCTGACTGCTCTGAACATCTGTTTCAGCCACAGCAGGCAGTTGTTTGCAGGGAAAAGGCTCAGCTATACAGTGTATAATACCTTCCCAGCTGCAAACAGCAGACAGACAAACTTGGTGACTAGCTGGTGAACATAGTGGTGAATTAAGCGGCTATTGCCAGAGGGGCAGAAACATGATACAACTGAATCAATGTATTGCTCCATGTCTGCTGTTTGTTTGGCCATAACAACTTTGTATGGTGATATTATGTCAGTGATTATTGACAAAAGCTGAGTTTATGTAATGTGAAAGTTGTAGCTCGTGGTGCCTTCCTGCACAGCTCTACAGAGATTTTTGTGTCTTTTGGGTCATTGTTTTGGTTGAAATATTCTCAAATTCCTCTCAGTTGTTGAAGTTTAGCTGCATATATCACTGCATCCATTACCAGGTTTGTGTGTATTAAATGTAACACTGGCCAAAGAATTGAGAAAACTGTCCGAGATGATCCGAGATGTATTGGCAAATGCTGAAGGGTCTTTTTCACAGCAGAGTGTATAACTTTTCGTAGGGGGAAAAGCACAGGTGTTACTAATAATGTTATTTACATGACAGTGAGTCAGCACATACAATCACAGGACACTGAAACTAAAGTAGCTGCATTTAATTCAGACCTTGTTCATTTCATTATTTATTTACACCCGTGCTTTTCCCAGTCTCACATCATGTCTGTTAAATGCTGACAAATGTAGAGAAAGATGGTGAGTTTTTACAATTCAGAAACATTTTCTGCTCATAAATGTGTTTTTTAGTGTTTTGTCTGACTAATAACTTCTTCTACCAGGTGGGCTTTTTATTTAGATGTCACTGAATCTATTTTGTGACATAAATAATTTTGATTCTAGCATGTATTTGATCATTGCTTTGCACTAGTAATAAAAAATGCCACAGGACGTAGTGTTCTGGTTGGCTAAATATTATCTTTTTGTGTTGTTGCAGGTCCAAAATGTCTGAACTTTTTATGGAATGTGTGGAGGAGGAGCTGGAGCCGTGGCAGAAACAAGTTCCTGAAGTTAACTTGATAGATGATGATGATGATGAACCCATCTTTGTTGGAGTGCTCTGTATGTCATAGCACATTTTTAAATATATGTTAAACATTTAACCACCTAATTTTGTTCATGTTTAAGCTGCACAAGCAAAATTATTATTAAATCATAGTATGACATTGCTTTTGCCGCAGGGTAAACTGATAGTTTGGATTATTTGTAGTGGAGTTGTGTAAGTATAATATTTATCAATAGTCAGTGTATTACTTTCAGCAGATGAAGATCGACCTGCCCCAAGTTTAGAGAAGCAAAGGGGAGCAGCTATATTTAGAATACTTTAACCATTTTCCTTGCTATCAGCCATTTCTTTCCGAAGGGAAATATTTAATCAAATATCGCTTTCTCTCACTCAGCCTTGCAGAACAGAGGAGTTGCTGGTCTAGCACTGGCATTTGTTAAAATGTTAGTTTGGATTAACAGAAGTCACACAATGACAGACTAGCTGATCATGGCAGCAACGACCAGCAACTCTTGCATTCTGTGAGCTAAAATGACTGATTTTGCCAGTGGAAGCTGGTTGAGCCTAAGAGAGCGATATTTGGCTTATATAACCGCAGTTTCCCATCTTGAAAGGCTGTCTGACAGCAAGGTGAAGCTGTGAAAATATTCAAAATATAGAGTACACTTAAACTAATTGATCTTTTTTTGATGGACCTTTTTTGGAGGGCTAAAATGTTTTACTCCTGACCCTGCCCAGAGCCCTACACATTGCTGGTATTCCTCTCTGCTTCCCCAAACTGGGGTTATGCCCACCGGTCCCTCATACAGACCCACTACAATTAATCTTAAATATCCTTTTAATATTTCGGGATAAACGGTTTAAAAATTAGCTTAGTGTTGATAGTTCATAATCAAATATATATTTATTGTAGTTATTCTGTTGTCTTCCAGCATATATCACATAATCTCTACCAAGAGATGAAGTTTACTTGCATGTAAAGACAAAATATCCTGTTGAAGTGCTGATTTTGGTCCTTTTGTGTGTTCTTACAGCTAATAACCAAAAGGATGAGAAGCCCAGCCCTGCTCCTGCTCCTCAGAGGAACAGTCCAAAGAAACAAGACACAAAGTGTCCTGCGCCTCAGCCTGCCATCAGCTCCTCACAAATAATGCTGCCGCTGAATATCTCTGGAAATGCAGTGAATACTGCAGCACCCAATCTGACAACGGTGGCTCCACAGCCTGTTATCGTCAATAACCAGGTATTGTTGGCACTGAAATTTATTTTTGCGAATAATATATGATAAGAACAAATATCTGTGAATTTGTCTCTTTTTTTCAGGGCTTTATCGTCACTCCCCCACAATTAACAAACAACAGTGAGTTTATTGCCTCTCTTGGATCTCAGTACCCACCTGGGACTTCATTTACAATCGTACCAGGTAAACCTAAGTTTGATGTACCACTGGAGAATATATGTTCCTTCCTCTGTCATCACTTATTTTGTGATGACAGAGGAGTAATTTTTTAAAGAAAAAATGTCCGAGGAAAACTAGAAACTAGAAAAATTGTCAGACAGAATCCATTGTGCACGGTGCCATGTTTTTTTTTTTATTGTATTATATTTTAGCTGTACAATCATCTTAAAACAAAACATAGTTGTAAAATAAGACAAAAAGACAGGACAAAATGATGTTGACAGTGGTACCATGTTACAAGCAATAAAGAAATTAAAGAAAAATATTTCAGAGCTGCAACAATTAATTGATTAGTTGTCAGCTATGAAATTAATTGCCAGCTATTTTGATAAATAATTGATTGATTCTTTTTTTTTTTAAAGAAAAAAATGTCAAAATTCTCTGATTTCAGCTTCTCAGATGTGAATGTTTCCTGGTGTCTTCAGTCCTCTATGACAGTAAACTAAATATCTTTGGGTTGTGGACAGACATACATTAGAGGACATTAGAGGACCTTGGGCTTTGGAAAAAAGTGTCTTGACATTTTATGGACAAGCAACTAAACGATAATCAAGAACATGATTAATCAATAATGATAAAATCAAAGGCTTTTGTAGTTTAAATCTTAACTGTGACCTAAGACCGTGTTTGTTGTGTTTTTCAGCTGGTCAGCCGCAGCTTTTTCAGCGAGTCACTCCAGCCACAGTAATCCCTGGTGCTGTCCACAGGCCTCAGGTGCAACAAATCAGCAACAACATTGTGACGCTGACTAACGTCCAGAGCCCGGCTCTGTATTCAGCACAGTCTAATCAGATGCAGCCCATCCGCTCCGGCTCTCAGTCTCTTCAGACCTTTACTATGCCTGTAAAGGTCCGAGGTAATTTTCTTCATCTAATCTTTTAGCCTTACTTAACCATCCTTGCAAAACAAGCAGCTGGCAGTAACTAATATGTAAATATACTTTCTTCACACAGATCAAATCTTAGTCAAACGAGGATTGACACCTCCAGCAAAGAGAGTCAAGCTTGATTTGGGTATGTTTCTATTACTAGAGGAATTTTAATGACACTGTTTTGTGATCTCATTGCTGTAAACAAACCTTAAACCCAATCTTACTTTGTGTTTTAACATATAACTGGTTTTCTGTAACAGTCCCAGGGGAAAACGGAATCTTAAAGAACAAATGCCCAAAGTGTCAAGAAGAATTTGTTGGTCGTGAGAGCCTGTTAAATCACATGATGGTGAGTGAAAATTGTCCATGGGTGGAAATTAACATGTGGTAGATAAGTGTCCACCAAAAAAACAAACCAAATAGTTACATATTGTCAGACCCATGCCTTTTTCCAAATAATATATTTTCTAAATGGTCTAATCTGTTGCACAGCATTGATAAACAATCACCCCTCAACGTTTATTGACTTAATTTTCATGTATTATTTTGTCCTTTCTTTCTTTGTTTTCCTCCTATATTCAGTTTTTTTTACACCACATACAAGTGTTCAGGCATTAATTCTTGGTGTGTTTGAATCTTTGATTTAACAAATTGGATATTAATGTGAAATTGGCTTATAAGTGTAAAACATTTCTTTGTTTCAGAGCTGCTGTGGAAACAGGGAAGGTTCAGCAGCCGTCCCGTCAGCAACGGTCCCGTCAGCAGCTGTCCCATCAGCAGCGGTCCCATCAGCAGCAGACATCAGTGCAAACAAGCGCATCATGCTGGTCTCAGACTTCTACTACGGACGGTTTGATGGAGATGGGAGCAAGAAGGCGGGGCAGAAGACCAACACCACTTTCAAGTGCCAGAGCTGTTTAAAAGTTCTCAAGAACAACATCAGGTATGATGGTGTGTTTTCTTGTCCTCAGAGAAATAACAAAAATAGAGAACCCAAAGAGTCATTCATGAGCTTGTTCCCTAGTCACGGGTAAATGAAACAACCTGTGGCTGTCCTCTGTTAAGAAAAAACACCTTCTTGCCCTAATTGTTCCTGATCTAGTCAGAATAATCCTCAGAAATATTGCTGTATCACATTTGGTTACTTACAGGGCTGCACGACATGGAAAAATCATAAATCAATCATAAACTCATTGCAATTATTTTCACAGATAGCGCGATGTAATTCATGAGTGGGGATGAGCATATTTGCGTCACAATTTTATTTTTTACTGTAAAAAAATATTAAAGTCACGGTGCTGTGATATTTGTTGGCGTCTGCACCAAACAAACATGTTTTCTGACATCTGACAACACTGACTTCTGACATTTTCCTTTATCAGTAAAATAACAGGTAAAAATGTATTTCTTACAGATATACAAATACAGCAAGTATGGTGCAGCTCTCAATTTCATGTCCCATCTCACAGGTGAAGGGGAGTTGGGGATCTCAGTACTTGCCTGCTGATTCAAGGGCCTACAGTAGAACTGCAGCAATTTCATTGATTTATCAAATAGTTGATTGACAGAAAACTAATATGCAACTATTTTCAAATCAGTTGATTTAACAAAAACTGTCCAAATTGTCTGGTTCCAGCTTCTTCAATATATTTATATGATTTTGAACTGAATATCTTGGTGTGTTGATCTGTTGGTCAAATAAAATAATACCAGCACTTTGACTGCACTTTGGACTTTGGGTACCTGGGATAAGCATTCTTCCCTGTTTTCTGATGTTTTATAGACTGAAGAATTAATAGATTAATCAAGTAAATGAGCCACAGATTAATTAATAATGAAAGTAATCGTTAGCTGAAGCCATAGCCTACAGTAGTAATCAATCCTCGAAACCATGTGTACCCAGATTAAGAGCTGTTTCTCTGCGTGGGTGAAGCACATTCTCTGTGTCAGCTGGGCTCCATCAAGGTTGTGTCTTGTTGTCAAATCTGTGATTTTCTTGAACAGACTCTTCAGATGCAGAGAGTGAGATGTGTACAGTTTGGTGACCTCAACATTGCATCTCAGCATGATGCTGATGGTGTAGTTCTGTTGGCTTCATCCAGCAGGTTTAAAGCATTTGGACTAAGCAGGCGTTCAGACTGAACGCAGCCCTGTGTTAAAACAACGCAGGGGGCTGCTTTTGTGTGGGCGGAGCCCTCTGCGTTGGCACCCCTGCTGAGCCACCAGACTGGCCTCATTCAAATGAACGAGGAGGCAGTGTTTTTTCATGCAGGGCTAAAGTCTGTCTGAACGCGGCTGCACCTCCAAGTTTGAAGCTGTGGTACTCTGCCAGAACATGGTGGATTGTCCCCATTTGTTGGGGAGCTGCCACGACTGAATGCGTTCAAGTATCTCGTGATTCTTGATTAAGAAAAGTAAAGTCTCTTTTTACACAGCCTGTTCAAGGCAGGAATATTGCACCTTTAGTCCTCCTCACCATCTGCGTAAAAGGTACGGAGGAGGAATGGTGGGGCCAGTTTCGTTCTGCCTCTGATCTGCCAAGGGAGGCAGTAAAAGAGCCACAACGGAGTCAAGCTGACGTATGTGTAAAAGCTAAGCTGGCACGGCGGATCAGGGTACTGCTGAGTTACACGTTCACTGCTGTTTGGGACTGTGTTCTTTAGATTTACGAACTTATTCTGCATATTTGTCAACACTTTTAAGCGGAGGGAGGGAGGGAGGGAGATGAGTAGACACTTTCTGCAGTGCTGACATGGTGCTGTACACAGACACACAGACGGTAAGAGAGAAATTCCTCCCCACAGGTCATCGCACAACGCAGTCTTTTTAACTTAACTGTCTCTTTTATCCAAGGACACATAAAAAGCTTTCTGTTTTAAATCCATTAGGTTATCAGCTCATTGTGTGATTGGAAAAGAGCAGACGAGCAGAATCACTTGTTGACATCTTTGGGCGGTGTGACAGACAAATGAGCCATGGCTCGTCAGGGCAGCATTGGCAGGTAGCGGTGGAGGTGCTCTTTGCAGACGTGGAGCACGACTTAGGCAAAAGAAAAATCATTGTGTAATTCCTGATATTATAATGGCCGATATACATGCTTAGAATTAAAGATTCATATTCTAAATCCATGAGGTTATCAGCTCTGTGTGATTAGAAAAGAGCAGACGAGCAGAATCACTTGTTGACCAGTGTGCTGTTGTTGATTCTACGATGCCGGCACCCTGTATTAAAGAATTACTGGAGCAGCTTGATGCCAGCTCCGTTCAGTGTAAACACACAAAGCCTGCTTAAAGGCGAGGCCTTGTTGTGGCGATATTGCAAGATCTCTGGGACAGGCAGCGCATTATGCCATTAAGGGGAATTGTATTGAACTGTGGTGGTGAAGACGCTGAGTTAAGTTGAAGCTCAGTGTTGGTGAGGGTTAAGATATCTTTAAGCCCCTTGACAGAAATGAGATTGCAGGAAAATAAGATTCCTTTACAGAGTTTCAGGTCTCCCTATTATTGACAGCATGAGGAGTATGGACATCTAAACATAAATACACCCCGGACACAGTATTATCAGTTTGACAACTGTTTCATGGTGGTAAATAAAATAATGGCGCCCCATGTGTAACCGCTGTTATCTTGCTGTTTGGAGGCTTTCCTCTTTAGTTCACCGTCTAAACATTTTGAATTAATAACAGTAGACAGATAACATGGATTTGAATCTATTATGAGGATTAATTGTTTTTCTGTTTGTGTAAAAAAGCTGTAATTTGGACCAGTGATGTGAGTTTTCTCTTAAACCCAGTATTGCAAGTAAATTATTTCCAATATTGAGTCTCCTGTCAAGCGGTTCGCACACTGTAAAGAATGTGCGCTAAAATGCAGACTGGGGTTTGAAGCACGTGCAGAAAAGATACCTGTCCAGTGCCAATAAAGAAAGCCTGGACGTCTTCCTCGGTCCTTACTGCAGTTTTCCTCTCAGATGGATGACAGTATCAGACCATTTTCCCTCAAGGGCCTAAAGATGAAAAATGACTGCTAGTTTAGGTGGCGTAAGAACTGCTCCTTTGATTAAATAACTTTGCTTCAGAACATTGCAAAAAAAGCTTCTGTAAGCTGCTTTTAATGGGGAAACACATTTGTACTGCAACCGCACTCTCACAGTCAAGGTCAGAGTTCATCCACATAAAAATTTCTATTAGGGGAGCTGAGGCAGCAGAACGCACAGGCTGAAAAATGGGCCGTGCCTCGTCAGGGCAGCAGTGGCAGGTAGCTGTGGAGGTGCTATTTGCAAGCGCGGAGCACTACATCATTAGGCAAAACAAAAATCTTTGTGTAATTGCTGATATTATAACGGCCATTATACATGCTTAGAAAGTGAGGCACAAGGAGAGTACTTCATTTATCTTTAAAACCTTTGGGACCTGGACCATAACCACTAAATGTACACAGGCCATGAATATGATTTTAACCCCCCCACTACCAACACTGGTTTTGTTTTAATGCGTTTGTTTTGTTTTTTAGAAATGTAACTATTCCTCAAATCACTGAGAATCTACTGTATGTGTAGATTTTTAGTATTCATGTAACCTTGATACACACAGTTTTGATTAACGTGTAAATGATGGGGTGTGCATGGAAGATAGACTCAAAATATATAAATAGCCACTCTGTTTAAGGGATAGTTCAGCCAAAAATGAAAATTCAGACATTATCTACTCACCCTCATGCCGACTGGAGGTCAGGTTTAGTTTTTCAGTACACAAAACTCTGCTGGAGTTTCACGGGAAAACAGTGTTGCAGAATCTCCCAAACAATGTAAGTGAACGGTGACCAGTTTTCAAGCATAAAAAAAAACAACAGAATAAAAACAAAAAATGCCTCTGCCACTGTCTGAACTGAGTGTGTGTGGTGTGACGGTGTGCAAATGGCATGTCAGGATTTAAGGAGACTTGGATTATGCCAGACGAGCAGTATGGAGCCATTTTATGGTTTTGTTTTGTTTTGTTTTGTTTTTTTTGTTTTGTTTTTTTGTTGTTGTTTCAGTTGTTTTTTTTACCTTTGAAAACTGATCACCATTAACTTAAATTGTTGCGAGATTATGCAACACTGTGTTCCTGTGAAACTCCAGCAGTGTCTTGCGGATTAACAAAATAAATCTAACCCTCAGTTGGCATGAGGGTGAGTAGATAATGACTGAATTTTCATTTTTTGGGTGAACTATCAATAACTGTCAACAATTGTTTGTTGGACATCCTGACCGGTGTCGGAATCATTTCGCATCAAGTACAAATACAGGCCATTCAGGCCATTAAGTTCAGCATTTTAACCGTGTTTACTGTGGCTACTACCTGCTGACAGAGCCATGTAGAAAGAATGTTGCTGTAATGTTAACTAGGCACAACTGGTGATGTGTCTGTAACGTCCACACCAAAGGGCAACTATTTCAATAGACAGTTCAGGCTTGTGGCATCATAATCCATGGGCCATGTTGCCACTGGATTTGAATTCTGGTCTCTGGCTGATCAATTGGTCCCTAGTGAAAGACCATTAATCAGATTGTTTCACTCCAGGTTGTGGATCTTCTTTGCTTTGACCAGAGACACTCATTTGCACATATTTTAATTACTCCTGTTTTTTTTCTGAAGTAATGGAGTTGTACAGTATATAGCTCAGTCTCAGTGTCACACAAAGGGATGTCTCACTGATCATTCATGAGTTTCTTTTATTAAAGTGTAAAGTGATTTTTGTGTCTCTTGCAGGTTCATGAACCATATGAAGCACCACCTGGAGTTGGAAAAGCAGAACAGCGAGAGCTGGGAAAGCCATACAACCTGCCAGCACTGCTACCGACAGTACATGACTCCGTTCCAGCTGCAGTGCCACATCGAGAGCGCTCACAGCCCGATTGAATCCTCGAGTATGACATAAATTATCTATACAGCTCAATCTGACAGTTGACAGTTTGTTCAAATGCTGCGAGGCCATTTGTAATTTTCTTTTCTTCCCTTTTTCAGCTAATTGCAAGATATGTGAGCTGGCATTTGAATCAGAGCAGGTTCTCCTGGAGCACATGAAGGACAACCACAAGCCTGGGGAAATGCCCTATGTGTGCCAGGTCTGTGGCTTCATACTGAGTCGTGGTTTGGTTTAAAGGTTAAATTAAACACATTCACTGATACTGAAATTCTGTTTTATTGATCCCACAGGTCTGCAATTACAGATCCTCCTTCTTCTCAGATGTGGAGACACATTTCCGAACGATCCATGAAAACACAAAGGACCTGCTCTGTCCCTTCTGTCTTAAAGTTCTTAAAAGTACTCATATGTACATGCAACACTACATGAAACATCAGGTATGTTGCCGCCTTGCATCTAGTCTGTTAAAGTTAAAGTCTGCTGGTAAAGCCTTTTGAAAACGGGTTACTGATTCTGTAAATTCTCAAGATCGTAAAAAAAAAAAAATCAGCAAGAGTTTGAACTCATTTTTGGTTTGTACTCCAAGGTTGGATTGATTTGGTTGTCTGCCGAGCACCTTACTGTAATACATAAAAGGCTGACAATAAAACCTGCTTCTCTTCACCTGCCCTAAAGGAGCAATAAACATGGTAGAGTTGGAACCAAACAAAATTAATCGCTGTTCTATTAATAGCACTGTACTTTCTTTCATAACTCGTTATATTCTTTCAGTGAATCCAAATGAAACATCTCAGCAATTAGCCTCTTGTCGTACCACTTATTAATCATGCTTTTTTGTTTTCTACGCTGTGGTGTTTTTTTCTGTTTCAGAAAAAAGGAATCCATCGCTGTGGAAAGTGCAGATTGAATTTCCTCACCTACAAGGAGAAAGTGGAGCACAGGACTCACGTCCACAAGACTTTTAGAAAACCTAGAGCATTGGAGGGCCTTCCTCCAGGAACAAAGGTCTGACCTGTCATAGCAAGATCAGTACAACATTTATTTTAGACTTACGTTCTAACTATTCTTAGATGAATACTAATTTAGTTTAATGTTAATGCATGTTGTGTTCTCTGCCCAGGTGACCATTCGAGCCTCCCTCACAGGAAAGACGCCCACACTGCCAACCTCCCCTGATCGTCAGTTTATTGTCAATCCAGACACACTAAGTTTCAATCCGCAAACGTCACCTCCAGGCAGTGCATTCAAGTCTAAAGCCAACGTTGCTGGAGTGAAAAAAACCAAGAAGACTAAGGCCAAGAAGCTAGAGGACAAGCACAATCTGGTGCTCAGGAACCTCAGGTTGTTAACTGAGCTACAGCAATGACTCATTTTTATGAAACAGAACATAATTCTTTGCTATTCCAGACTGATAATTTATTCAGCAGTTAATAATCCATCTTTTACATTAGAAGGTTTTAGTACTTGTAGGTTATGCACAAATATTTCATCATCGTTTTGCATCTTAATGGGGGAATATTTGTTGTGTAAAGCCTTTTGTGTCTCCAGAGGGAGTCGCATGAAGTCAGTGGGGTTGGAGACTACAAATTTGAAAATGAAAATAATCGTGGTGTGTGGCATTGTGTGTGAGAGAAGTGAGCTGACGAAAGCACTGTTCCACTCCTCATCTCTGCTTGAGGCTACATTAGCTGCTAGTAGCATAACACAGCAGAATCTCTGACCAAGCAGTCAAAAGTGAAATGCTAACTCCATGGAGTACTCTTTTAAGAAGCACTCAGCAGGCTAGGTGGGTCATGATATGTATTTTAGATGCAATTTAAAGGACCAGTGTAGTATTTGGTAGCATCTAGCAGTGAGCTTGCAGATTGCAAACACCCCTCATCTCTACTCCTCTTCCAAGCATGTAGGAGAACTTACTGGGACTGTGAAACTCAAAGCACAAAAGGCTGTCTGGTGCTGGTGTTTGGTTTGTTCGTTCTGGGATACTGTAGAAACACGGTAGTGCAACATGGCGGCATCCATGAAAGAGAACCTGCATCAGTGATGTGCACGAATGCGCTAAAAGAGTGTGAAGAATGAACAGATCACTTTGCAACTAATGAACGTAAGCGTCATTCAGTTCAAACATGACACGTCTCAGTTGATTAAGAAAAGCGTGATGCAGATGCAGACTTGTAGTAGAAAGAGGGAGTGTGCGTATATGGACTGTGTCGACGTGTTGGCTCCACTGCTGAATGTTATTTCTGTTACAGTGAGAAACAGAATAGAAAACTCCAGTCTTCTCTATCTCGTCTCCTTCCTCATCTCCTTGGCAGTTCTCATGCATTACGGTGCTTTCAATTTGAACTGGAAAGCTGGAATGTAGAGTTCCCAGTTAGAAATGTCAACAGTACGTTGTTCAAGTGTTCAAGGTGTTCAAGTTTGCTGTCTGCTGCAGTATAAAACTTTCTCAAATTGTTGTGAAGATGTAAGTTATTCTGGCCATTCAAGTTAATACAAAAATGTGAATATGCTGCATCATTTTTTAGAATTATGTAGACTCCAATGTCCCTGGTAGGAGCAGATTCTATATAAAATTAAATTCTGAAAAAAAGAGGAAGAAATGAACAAGAACTAGTTTATTTTAATCTCTGAAGTGTGAACTTGCACCCTCTGTAGGTACAAAGGGCTCAAAAACAGTTCCAGTCTTCAATTGATTGTACACTTATGAATATTATATTGCATTTCCTTTCATGCCAGTTGAACAGATGATGAAAGTTATGACTTTCATGGCTTTAAAATGGCTTTATTGAGTGAATGAAAATACTTACAGTATCAAAATCCTTTATTTTAACGAAAGAAATTAGCTCTTCAACATGCTTGTATCTCGTAAAACTGGCCCTCCCCAAAAAATAAATAATCTGCAATCCTTTGCATGTCCAGCTTTGGTCCCCTTGAATCATTCAGTATCCCCCATTCCACCCCGACCACTAACATAGAACCCCCACCCTCTGGGTATTCCTGACAGGACCTGAGCAAATTAATAGACATTATTAAAGCCTAGCAATACACAGACTAGCTAATTGTGTTTTCAATTAATTTTCCAGACAGTCTTCATTAGCCTGGCTAAAAATAAAATGGTGTGTAGAAGATAGGGAGAATGTTTTTTCTTTAAAACTAAATAATGAGTGTGATATTTGGCTAATTGAGCTCAGTAATCAAAAACAATGCTGGCTTTAGTCACATGATGTGGGCTTGTAAGCAGATGGGACAAAAGATAATGTGGTGTAACAGAACAGTTCAGACTAGTAGAATAGAAGTAGGAAGCTGCAGGCATCCTAGCAGGCAATTAAAGGTATTTAGCTTTTGCATCTGGTTTAATCAACCAACTCAGAGTGCTACAGTTATAAATAAATGACCAAACAACAAAAGTTAAAATCATTTTCAGATACCTTCACAGTATCTCAAAATCTGACTGACTCATGGAGATAAATTATTTTCAATGTTTCAGTAACAATCTCTTAAACTTTTGATTGAACTTCATATTTTGTTCTCTTCTTTTTTTCTAATTTTCAGAGTCAGTAATGGGCGCTACACGTGCATCGAGTGTAACTTAAAAGTGGACGACTTCTTTTCTCATTTCCCCATGGTTTCAAATTGTGGTGCCTGCAGATATCGGACAAGTTGCAAAAATGCCATTAGCAATCATATGATAAGGTGAGTGAAAATGTGAATTGAATTAGTGTTAGTGTGTTGCACTTTATTTTAGTCCCAATGGAGTTACCTGACAAATCTTTTTCTTTTTTTTTTTGCTTTTGTTAGAGTTCATAGTACCATAAACAAAAACAGATTTCTGAAAATGGATCAGAAGAAAAATCCACCTGCATTAAAGTAAGTACGCTTCATAAATTATTTAGAAATACAGTGTTTTCTGTTTGAAATTGAACATGATAGATGATTTTTGTTTTGTTTTTTTTGTTTTGTTTTTTTAACCCAGATTAACCCTGGTCTGTCTCAACTGTGACCTCCTCGCGGATGCATCGGGTGGTGACCTGATGTCCAAACATTTAACTGATAAACCAAATCACATATGCAAAGTCATTCAGGAGAAAGGTATGTTCTTTTTCTGTAATACCACCTAAGTCATGGCTAGTATTTAGTGTTGCAAGGTTTTGAAAAAGTTGTCTCTTGTTTTTAACCCAACAGATATGAAAGCCAAAGATCGAGCGTGAGTAGAAACTATGTGCCACATTACATCTCATCATCTGGCTATTTTTAATCTATGAAATACACATGACAATGTAGAAGAACAAATAACATTTATCAAAGTCCAACTAAAATTAAATTGCATGCTTTCTGATAGTGAAACAAGTAATTTCACAGGGGTTGTTATGCTCAAAAATGTATCCATTGTTTTACAGCAGTTTTTTTGGCTCGCTGTGCATCACATCACCTTGTCAATGCATGGTTTTGCCACTATGTCAAATTGGCTTCAAAGCCCAGGGCTCATCCTGGGGGCTTGATTTTCCCCACTAGACCCAATCAAGAAGGGAGCTCATTGGCAAAAATCCATGAATGCTTGCTTCTCTCAATAAAAAGCCTGGACATCTCAGTCACCTCCTACAGAATAGGTCTTAAACCCACCCCTCCATGTTAGCAGATGGGACACACTGTTGGGAGAAGTTACCCTCCAAGGCTTTCTGTCATGGTTTGGGTTAAAATAGCTCTTCTTGCCATTTTTTGACATAAAGCCCTGAGGGCTAACTTCTCCCATGTGGGTGGGACATGGGCTTTTAAAAAAAGAATCAAAGTACATGTCAAATTAATTTTTCCCTAACCTGGTCTCTGCCATTGTAGGTAGTTCTTATTAGGCTTATGTTTGTTCAAGTGTTCAAGGGGTTTCATGTCACAAGTGACAGCTGAGCTCTGCTCACAATTGATCTCAGTTGGGTGTATGGGTGGGACCTTTGTACAGAGGCTCTAGGCTCGGATCAGTACTGCAAAGACTCTAGCTCCAAATGGCATCACCTGCACAAGATGGCAGTACTTGTAGAATATTTTGGCTTCTTTATTTTTTTTAACAGTGGGAGGAAGTGGAGGCTTGTTGTCCATTTTTACATACAGTCGATGGTTGGAAAATGTCTATTTCTCTATCTGTGTAAATTAGAGGGGGGTTTTTTTGTTTGTTTTTTTTACAACCAATCAAATTGTTTCATTTTACATTATATTTAAATAAAGCAATAACATCAGCATTGTAGACATTCACACTGACTATACTGCCCTATACAACAGGAGCCAGACTGCAAAATTCTCCTCCTTATCTTTGCTTGGTATTTGTTTAATACAGTTTGTTAGCAGTGTGTTTAGCTAACAACTGATGAGAGCATATTGCTGAAAGATGCTTTTACAACAATGTCCTCTTCCTTTGTGCAGGCATCTCGGTTTGGGGCAAGCAACAAACCTCTTGTACCTCCTGACATCAGCGCCCGCTCCAACAACAGCGGGAATGGCCCTGAAACCAGCTGAAGTTGTCTCACCTCAGAGTCTTGCTCTCCCCACTGTCGACCAACCCGAACCAGAGCCAGTGTTACCAACAGGTGATAAGGAAAAGGCCTCCACAGAAACAGGTGTCATTACAGGTTCCTCGGAAGAACAGTTAGAGCAGTCGTCGCCGCCTGCTTTATCACCTTCCTGCCCATCAGAAGGGGTTGTAGATCGTGTGGGTGAGTCAGTGGGTGACTCAGAGAGCCTTGAGATCGGAGAGAAGCTCCCTGACTCAGAGATTACCCCTAAGGATGACACAGAGGAGCAGCAAACTAAATCAGAGTGAACCTGTGCACCACCTAAACAATAAACATGACATATGAGAAGACTGCACAGTTGTTTCCTTTACAAATATTGAACATATGATAAAGTTGCTTTGGCAGCTGTTATTTCCAACTAAATCCCCTGAAGATCATGAGTTTGGCAAGCCAAGTAAAAAAAAAAACTTTATTTTTACTCTTCTGCCAAACTTTACCTGAATAGATGTAAAGTATCTTTGTATTTATAAATAACAATACATCCACTACAATCTTCTTATTTGCCCTATAACCTGTAAAGAATGTGCATAGTCAACATGTAAACATCAGAGACCATTATTCTGCACCTTGACAGATTCCAGACCGCTCAGTGTCAGTTGTTGATTCAACTGATGGTTCATTTTGTGTTATCTGCCGTAAATGATGACAGTATTTGGCCCTGTTCCTGATCCATACAGTATCCACATACACTAAAATAATTACATTTTTCTTTTGGTTCAATTTAGTTTAAGCAGTTTGAGTCCTGTTTCCATTGGAGTATCTTGGTTTGAGTTAAGATGTTGGTTTTGGTTTGTTTGGGTTTTTAAGTTTTATCTTCCTTTTGGTCTGTGGTTTGCTATGATCATATTGAATGTGAGGTTCTTATACCAAAACAAAAACATAAATTATCACTCACATGAAGTCGTTGTTTACAGAAAAGTCCTGTTTGTGGCAGAAATAATTGATGAGGTACAGGTATATTTTTACCAGCTGGTTTTGAACATCCCAGCATAACATTTCTCCCAGCACTCAGAAAGATACTTAAGAAATATATTAGTATATGTAAAGAAAACGCATAGCATAATATTTTATTCCCTGTGAAAAAGGACATCAGCTTTGTGAAATGTGTGGTTTTGATAAAACAGCAAATAAAGCAGTGGAAGGGGGGCATTAGGTGGAACATGGACATAACCATTTGAGGAGTGAATAAAACAATGTGTATACCACTGTACTCGAGTAGATTTTATTGTCTTACTTTTAACTTTTGAAAGTGCCGGCTTGTAAAAGAAATCTGTATAATCATGTTACTGTTAGAGGAGGGTACTCAGCACGACACTTCAGCTTGATGAAATCTGTCAACAGTTTTTACGTCTCAGCTGCCAGTTGATTAAGTTGCCTTTTATTTTGCATTTAGCGTAAAAAAAAAAAAAAAAAGGCTAGTTCCCCGTAGCTCTGGGGATCTTTTTATACAATGCAATTTGTTTATTTTGCGTGACTTAAATGGCTAGTTCTGTTTTTTGAAGTGGGGTTGTATGAGGCATTTGTCCATAGACTATTTATTATATACAGTAGTACTTACACAATATGGTGTGTCACTGTAGGTAATACACTGACTGTGGATGAGTACCTTATACAACCCCTCTTCAGAAAATCAGAACTATCCCTTTAATAGCTCATATGTCAATGTTCATTTCACAGGTTTTTAAAAAGGGAGCTCACTTGTATGTACAGTATCTGTAGAGCAAGTCTGTAAATGCTTCTGTGTCTATGATGAGACTGTAAATGTAACCTCCTGCTGCATCTGTTTTGAATACATTCCTCTAAAAATACTGTGCTCCCCTTAGGACACATTTTTCTCAGAGTTCTACTGGGTTTGGATCAGTGTTTTCCTGTTGTTTGTTATGTAAATAAATCTTTACTACAAGAGGTTCGAGTCTTTGGGTGTCATTTTTCTGAATTTTACCAGGCCATTAGGTCAAAAATGAACTCCTGGAGCTCAGATGTTTGGATATTGTGTTTAAGAAACATGTCTGACTGTAACTGTACTGTACTCTGCATGATTACCAGTGTATTTTCTCCTTTTGCAACTGTTCCACAACACATAGTGGTGAGCTTATGTGATTATATGAGGGACTTTTTTTGTTTGTTTGTTTATATAATTTATTTATTTTTTATTTCAAATTTGGTTACAGAATTAGGGATATACAACATACTACACTAGAATATAACAATTCAACATGAACATATGAAACATACAAATACACACTTAACATAACATGACCCTTTATGGGGTTTTTTTTTTTTTTTTTGTCATTTAGAATAAATGTTATTTCTATTATATACTTTGAATGTAAACATACAAGGTAGATTTAATTATTATACAACACAGGGTTGTTTCGCGAGATGAAGTTGTTCCCCTTTTGCTCATCACAAAAAAAACTTAATTTATGTACAGTAGATTGGTTGAATAAATAAACATAAAAGAAACTGATAAAGCAAAACACCTGAACATTGCTAATGAACGAGGGGGACCTCCGCACTTGACAGGAAATCACATCACCTGGGTGATGGAAGTCGCTCTTCTTCGTGTTGTTTTTGCGTGACCACAGTAGTTGCCCCGATGCTCCGATAATCAATCAGGCGAATGGTAGTTCGGTAAAGTTACCGAACTATGGTAGCAGCAGACCCTGACAGGCACGGTGGTGTGAGGTCCCGTTCAATGATGCAGCTTTAATCTTTTTTGTTTTGTTTTGTTTTGTTGTTGTTGTTGTTGTTGTTGTTTGGAAAACAAAATTTACAATCAACATGATAACTAACTGCGACTGTTGCAGCTCGGCTGTTGCCTCCTTTTATGTGGTATCTAAAAGGGTCAAAAGTCTCCTTCACTTTTACATTCAGTTTTGTCAACAGTTACAAGTCATTCTGTGGTGCTTACAATTATTATATAAATCATTTACTTATACGTGATATTCTTATTTCATCATACAGGAGTTAAAAAAAAAAGTAGAATGATGCAGTAATAAAGGTTGGGGTAGTTAGACCAGCAAGATATTCAGTCTACATTTTTTCTTTTACGTATATAATTATTTTGTCTGATGCTCCCTTTTGTACAAATTCTGTACAAGCTCCTTATATGAAATAAGGGGGGGGGGGGTCATTGATTAATAACCAATGGTGTTTACCTAATCAGTTTATTAATATATAAATAAATAGACTAATTACTAAAATAAATTGCTTAAGTAATTTTAATGGGCAATAACAATAGGATCTGTAAGAAGAATTTACAATTAAATGTGATGTGAAGTCGCGAACCAATCTTATTTTGATTTTCCCGGACCTGACGTCATTGTCAACGCTCATTTTTATTGGTTGAGTGTACGGATACGCGGCGTTCCCAGGACAACGAAACGCCAAACAACCGAGGAAACCCCGCTACACTTCTCAGGTTAACTACGGATAATTAACCGCTCATCGCGACTGTGCATCGAAACTCGTTTCAACTTAATTGAATCGAAGTTGTTAACGAAATAGACAGTTAATAGGACGACGAAGTCGACGAAAAGCACCGCAAAAATGGTAAGTTAACGTTAAAACGTCGCCGCCACACCGAAGTTACAGTTAACGTTAGCTTGACTGCTACAAACAGAGCAGCTAAGTTACCACGCGTTAACACGGCACTGTTCGCCTGTTTAGTCTGCGCTGTGTTAACGTAAGTCGCATCTTTCTGACTGTGACAGAGTCATAACTGGACGTACAGCCAACAGCAGCAGAGGTTGATGTCTCAGCGGCGGAGTCAGGAGCAGCACCGACTGCAGGAAGTCCGGCGTGTGGACAGAGACAGACAGCTGCAGGCCAGTCTGAAGGACGAGGAGGGCTTCGAGAGGAGGAGACACGTGAGACAGGTGCAGCAGGAGCTCAAGGAAAGACAAATGGAGAGTGCTCTTCTACAGGTGTGTTGTTCTGTTGTGCAGGTATTGTTAGACAGTTAATAACATGTCACTCTCAGCTATGTTCAAGTTAAGTTCTTGTTCTCCAGCAGGCCCGACAGCAAATTTTGTCTCAGACCCTCACATTTCTTTCTTCTTAGAGCAGAAAAGACACTTTGAATCATTAATTCATCCTCACCACTCCTCCATGTAAAATAGTTGGATTTATACATATTTTATCTTTTCAGCCAATCTACTACATCACAATCTCGCTGTACAACCCTGTTGTATAATGATAAATTAATCTCTTATTTCTTGACCTAACATGTTGAAATTGTATGGACGTGAGACAACGATAAAACAATATCATCGTCAATCGTGATGTCTCACTGTGGAGATCGTCCTATGCTAGTTGGTAGACATCACCCAACCCCAATTGCTAACCTTAATTGGTTCCTTGATTCAGATCATGTCCACTTTAAAAAAAACAAACAAACAAAAAAACAAAAAACAAAGGAGCATGCCCTCACAGACTACTGCAGACTAGATCTTTATAGTCTGATAATCAGACGGAGCTGCCAATTTGTTTTTGCTAAAAATAGTCACAAATGTGTATGGCATTTCAGATGTCAGAATTAGGTGAATAGATTGAAGATATGTTCTTTTTGAAAGCCACACATAATTTTGTATGTCCAAATTTACCACTAGTTGGCTAACACTCAGATGTAGATCATAATAATTTGACTTGTAGGCAGAGGAGGAGAGAATAAACAGACAAAAGCAACTTGAACAAGAGGAGCGGATGGCTAAAGAGTTGGCTCGCATCAACGATGAGACACAAAGAGAAGAGAAAATGAGGCAGCATATCAAAGAGAACAGGTACACTCACTCACCTCATTACCTTGACTTTTACTGCATATTCTGGATAAATATATACAAATGCATCACCTTTTGCTTTTGTGTCATCTTTTTCTGATTTGGTTTCCTCATAATTTGTTAATTTTTAAGTCTTTTGAATTTTTTTTAGCTTGGAGCTTCGAGAATTGGAGTCCAAGCTGAAGACTGCGTATCTGAATAAGGAAAGAGCTGCACAGATCGCAGAGAAGGAAGCTATGAGGTTTGAGACGATGGTGAGCACTTTTCACAAGAGATCCAGTGTTATTAAATTTTAAAAATCCTGTAAGAACTATTAATTTTGTGCGTTTTTTTTTTAAAGAAAAGTTCTGATTATTTTTATGCATCAGGAGCAATATTTTACTATATATTATCCTGTATATACTGTACTTAGAATGACACTTAGGTCAATATAGTAGTTAAAAAAAAGGTAATTGCTTCTAACATAGAGACTTAACGAGACTTTAATTTGAAGTAGGACACAAGTATTTCTGCGGTGAAGCCTACAGGCTGCATGTCATGTATGTCTTTTCTCTCACATTAGCGTGAGGAGGCAGACTTTGCTCGCAAGATGAAGAGCGAACATGAGCGAACAGCCGTTGAGCAGCAGAAGCTGGCACAGAAACGCCACGAGGAGCTGGTGGAGTATCAGAGGGAGCTGGAGCAGCAGCTGATGGAGAGGGAGCGCAAGAGACAAGAGGCGTACGAGGAGTTCCTCAAAGAGAAGCTCATGGTCGATGAGATTGTCAGGAAGATTTACGAGGAGGATCAGATGTGAGTCCGTCATCACTGATTCTTACACTCTTCAACATGAATGCACAATGCGTACAAGTATATTTTTATTATTAACAGTCAACATATTAGTGTGACTTCCACTCGGCTCAGTAGTACTGGCTCAGTATGGGTTTGCATTTCAACTAAAGTGTCTACTAACACCTCTTTCCTTCAAGAGGAGATGTTTAAAAAAAAAAGTTTGGATAATTTGAATTGGGGTTGTATGACGTACTTATTTATGGTCAGTGTATTACCTACAGTAGATGGCTGTCAGCACACCCCCAATTTGGAGAAGCAGAGAGGAGTACTGGTGTAGGAAGCTAAGCAACATACTGTCTTGGACAGGATCAGCAACAAAATGTATTTTAGGCACTCAAAAAAAGGTCCACCCCAAAAAATCTATATCAGTTGAAGTGTACGCTATATTTGGAATCTTTTCACCGCCTTACTTTACCTTTGGACAGCCTTTTCTGATGTGAAACAACCATTATACAAGCCATATATTACTCTCGCCATACCGACTAGACTCCATAGGCAAAATCAGTAATTGAACATGGGAGTTGCTGGTCTACTGCTGCCTCAATCTGCTAGTTTGTTTGTGTTATTGTGTGATTTTAGTGGAGCCGAACTAACCTTTTAAAACACTGAAGCCACAAAATAACAGAAACAAACTAAATGATTGAGGCAGCAGTAGACCAGCAACTCCCGTCTTCAGTGACTGATTTTGCCGATGAAGTTTGGTTGGTTTGGAGAGAATTATATTATATAACGGCAGGTTCCTGTCAGAAAAGGCTGTTTGACATCAAAGTGAAGCAGTGAAAATATTCTAAATATAGTGTACATTTAACTGATATTGATTTTTCTTTTTTTAAAATGCCTTTCGTTGCTGACCCTGTCCACAGCAGGACATTGCTTAGCTTCTGTGCTAGGGCTCTTCTCTGCTTCACCAAACTGGGGGCGTGCTGACCACCATCTACTGTACGTAATACACTGACTATGATCAATAAGTACGTCATACAACCACACTGGAAACAATCAGAACTATCCCTTTAAGACTGTGGTAGAATGATGGATTGATTGAAAAATAACGTTTTCTTGAAGGGAGAGGCAGCTGAAACTGGAGAATGTCAGAGCCACTCAGCAGCACATCGAAGAATTCAAGAGACAGCAGGCCGAGTGGAGACGCATGGAGCAAGAACAGATGGAGGCCGAGAACAGACGCATCATGGAGTTTGCGAGCCATCAAGCGCACATGGAGGAGGCCAGAATGGCCAAGATCAGAGAGAGGGAGGAAGCAAAGGAGCATCTTCATAAAATAGTTGAGACAACTTTTTTAAAATGCTCATACTTTTATATCTGTTCATTCATGACACAATCCTGTATTTGGCATCAGAAATCACTCCTGTCTTCCCCTCCAGCTGTCTGACAAGATTGAAAAGAAAAGGCAGCAGCATGAAGAGATGGAGCGAGTCCGTGAGGAACTTTATTTAGAAGAGCAAGAAGAGGCTAACAGGCAGAGAGAAATTGTAAGTATCACTTTACAAAATGTACATGCTCAGCCGTTTTGGCTGTAATAAAAATGATAGTTGAGATTCCAGTAATGATAAAAGAAAGCCAACAGTGAAAAATCACCATCACAAGTATGAGGGTCACATCTTCAAATTCAAGGGTGAAACAAGAGTGTATTTTTATTCCTGTTCCATCACACTCCCATGACAGAGTTAAAAAAAAAACCTTGTCTCATCCCAGCCCTGGAAGGACTCCTATCCAGTCCCGTTCCAGTCAATCCACAGTCCACACACAACGTTACATGTTTTATATATATAAAACACAGACCTGTTATTATTATGATTCCTGCTCCTACCTGCTCCTGTTTTTTTCTGTCCCATCCAAGTCCTGTGATTAATAGTGAAATTGACTCCCACTGTGACGTTAATTTGTAATTATACAGTTCTACGGTATGTTAAACTATGGGCTGATAAAGAGAATTTTTTTATTTTATTTATTATTCTGGAAAGGAAATTATAGCTGATGCATATTGGCTCTAATATCTGATTTGACATATGTATGTCAAAGTGAAACATTCTGTAGTGCATCATTTCATCACTTTGAACACTGAACATTCTCTGTTTACCACAAACTCTGAAATTCTCAGTCTTAACATCCCAATTAAGTAATGTTTTTACAGTAATTAAAGCTACTACATGGAAGTTTCATATTGTGTGGGTTTTGGAGGCCCCTGTGAACGTAAGTGGCAGTGTTTCCTTTACCATAACCACAAAATATAACTTCAAAAATAAAATTATCTAAATCAAAATCTCTTTGTGCTTCTTTTTAACTATTCACTGTAACTTTGCCTGAGAAAATGTAAACACAGGCTCATTTAATCAGATTTCAAGGAAAATCCAACCTGATGGCAGCCATTAATAGCCTATCTTTTCTCAGATGGTCTTGTTAACTCATTAAAAACTCCTTGTAGTAGCTTTAGTTAACAAAAATTTTGACAGCATTAGTCACTGTTTAGTATTACACTCTCTTGTCATTAACAGCAGCTCATGAGACAGGAAACACAGAGTCGTTCTGTGTACTGTGCGTTCTGGGACACCTGAATTATTTTTAACATTTTTTCAAACTTTCATCTAACAGGAAGAGATGGAGAATAAAATCCGACAGAGGCTGATAATGCAGCGGACCTGCCAGGAGCAGATGGCTTTCAAAGAGATGCGGAGGCAGGCAGAGAAAGAGGAAGAGGAGGCCTTCAGAAAAATCATGATGGCTAAGTTTGCTGAAGATGATCGTCTAGAACAGATGAATGCCCAGAAACGACGTATGAAGCAGCTTGAGCACAAACGCGATGTGGAAAAACTGTTAGCGGACAGAAGACGGCAGCGTGAGGCTGACATGGTACAAACTCGATCTCTGTGTGTGCATGATTACATCCAGAATGAGGTGGTGCTGGTCTAGTTTTACTGACAGAAGTTGTAGTGCTCATACTACACTGTAGAAGGCAACAGGTAGCAGGAACATAGTTTTATCTCCTGGATATTTGATCTTTAACACTTTCAATCTCTTAATGAAAGTATCCCAACATGCTCAGAGAATGTGTAGTAGAATGAGTGATCACTAAGACTGGGTTACACCAACAAAAAGTCAATTTATCTAAGATTAGTTGTAATCAGTTTAGCAAAACTAGGTTTAAAATAAATAAATCCAGATATAAAAATCAAACAGCTCTCTTGCACAAAACTACTCTGTTTAGTAAATCCAAGTTTTAAGTGATGTAAACTCAAATTATTTAGTTTAATCAATATATAAAAAAGAGTGCTGTTGGTATTTAGTACTTATTCCTTAAGAAAATATTGCATTGTTTGCTAGCTAGCTAAAAAGTAAAAAAAAAAAAAAAAAGTTTGTTTGTTAGCTAGATAAAAAGTTGTTTAACCAAGTAGCCTACTCTCGTGGTTAAGCAGAGAATTTTAAACCTCCTTAAGTGTAAGTTTTAAAGTTAATACTGGCTCACAGCTTTGGTGCAACAAAATTAACTTGAATCTAGGTTTATGGTGAAAAAAATACACTCAGGTTTAAAGAGAGGTTTAAATTTAATCTGTTTTCAATTTCAACTAGTTTTAAAGTTTGGTGCACATAATGTAACATTAAACTATGATTAATTCAGGTTTACCCAGCCTAAGAAATCTTTGCCACAGAGTAAAGAATTTATTTGAGCAAATATAATACATTGTGCTGCTCATCTTTGATTGTAATGTCACTTTTGAATAACCTGCTTTGATAATAGCACTGATCTCTCTCTTCAAGGAACTGGAGGCCAAAGAAAAAGCGAATGAGCAGGAGCAGGAGGCACTGCGTAGACAGATAGTAGAAGACGAGAGGCAGCGACTTCTTAAACGTCACGCAACAAAACTCCTTGGATACTTTCCAAAGGTACGAGGCGCAGTGTGAATCATAAATCATTTGACACAGCTTCATATCTTCTGTTGATCAAACAGGTGTGTGACCATCTGTGTATCCATTCTTAGGGCCTGCTCCGTGAAGATGACCTGAAGCACTTTGATGAAGACTTCAGAAAAAACTTTAAAACACGTCAGGCAGATATCTTCTCTGAAGATGGCTGGGAAGGCGATGTTTAGATTTTTTTCCCCCTGAAAATGCAAACTCCACCACTAGATGGCAGTTTAAGGTTACAGTGAACTAAGAAACAGTTTCTGGTTAGTTCTTCATCTCTCAGTATTTATGATCGCATTCAGGAAGAACACAATGATTTAAAGACACATTTTTATTCATATTGTGACAGGATCTTAATTAAAATGATTCCAGAAAAGACATGAGGTGTTCTGGTGGGTAATTGTGATGATAATTAGGAGATAAATCTTTCAATCTAAATTCACTCTGAATTCAAACTCTTTTACTTCACAACACATTGAATTATCTTTAAAAATGTATTAAGGCAACTTCAATAAACTTTTTTCACTCAGAGAAAATCTCAGTGTTCGTCGTTTCCCTTGTGTTTATGACTTCCCCCAGTCCAGAGCTTTAATGAACTCCTCTTCGGTGAACGACAGCAGCTTGGCAGCTTCAAAATGCATCTGCACAAAAACAGTAGTTAGTTAATATTATGTTTAAAAACTCTGGAGAGCAGGGTATGTATGTATTAACAGGGTACAGGAGAGACTCTTACCTTTTGTCTCTTGAGAATGTCAATCAGCTTGAGATGTTTCTTGAAACCCACGATCAGTTCTGCTTTCTGTTTTTTGAGCATTTTGTTTTCAGCAAGTAGATTTTCTTTGCTCTGATGTTCCTCACTTATCTTATCCTTATTGAAAAAAAATTAAAAGAACAAAATTAGGAGAAGCAAAGCAGAAGCAAACATTTATGCAACCTGAGGTCTCATTTGCAAACCAGTTACAATTAAAACAACATGTTGAAATTCAGTTGTCACTGATGTTTGAATGAACTTATCAGTTTTCCTATTTTTAATATCAGTGTTTAGGATATGTTTTATCTACTAAAAAGGATGCATTATCTTTTCACTTTAAAAATGCAAACACATAATTTTAATTCAGTCATATATAAATACTCTTAAATGCTGTTTGGGAAGGTGTTACAGATTTATTTATTGAAAGCGGTAATGGTGGTCTACAATGATCTAAAATTAACACTAAACAAAAGAGTTGAATTTCAGTGTCTCTGTCATCCTGTTGGGGCCGGGCGGTATGGCCCAAAATTTATAAGCTTCTGAAAAGCATGGAAACTGCTGCATAGAAGTTATTACTGTACTCTTACTAGGACATATTTCACATAGTAAAGAGGTATTTTAAAAACATTTACCGTAATGTGCAAAAGTGGGATTTTTTTAAAAAAATTGTAACCCCTTGTAAACATTTTCATCTGGCATAATTTGTGGATTATTGTTTTCTTCTTGTTGTCTCATGGCACTTGTTAAGGGGTCATTTTCTGTAATTTTGCCTTACTTATAATTTGGAACTGAAAATGTCTTTTTTCACAGTTGTTTAGGTTTATTGCAAAATTGGCCTTAAATTTAATTACACGGCGGCATTAAAAAGTAACACTTAACTTGATGATGGGTTACATAAAACACAAAACAAGAACTATGTTAAAAGGCAAATCATGTTCTCTAGTTTCTACTTAGAACTAAATAGTGAAGTCAACTTCAAGCACCTGCTGATGAAATGTTCTGTCTGTTTTTGATAGAAAGGAAATGAAAGCAATACAAAATTTCTGCTTGTTTGGCAGTATTTTTATGCACATTTCTACATTTCATACATGACAAATCATTTATCTAGCCAAAGTATTTTTTTTAAACAAAATATACTAAAATTTAATATGAACATCTATAAATCAACCCTGGTTTAGAAAGAATAGTTGGCGTACAAGTCAGCTCAACACCATTTACCTATACATGAAAGCGGTAATTAAGAAATATCACGTTTCAGTAATTACAGTAATTAATGTGTTTATCAGCTCTGACAGCACTGTAATTTTCTTACCTTGTTCATCTGTTTCATCTTGTTCAGCTGAGTCTTTAACCTCTCCACCTCCTCCAAGGCTCTGTTCAGACGAACCTCCACAGTGCTGTGTGCAGCTGCTGCTTGTTTTTGGGATCTGTTCAGATTTTCTATTTCCTACACAGAGCACAGCCAGGAAGTGATCACTCATGAGCACCTCACATGTGTAAATTAAGGATGGTGTCACATTTTACACCACATTTCAGCTTGAAAAATGATCTCAGACCTTGTGTAAAGCAGACACTTGCAGTTGAAGACCGTCACATCTTTTGCCAGACTCGTCTGCTAAAGCTTTGTGCTTCTCGATCTGTGTCTGTTGGCTGCTTGTTGTTTTCTGCAGTCTGGCTCGATCCTCCTCAATCTCCTTAATTTTTGCACAAAGTTTTGCATTTTCATCGTCCTGCAAAAACAGAAACGCAAGTACACAATGTCTTCAATATTTGAGTTTACAGAAGAAATCTGTAATATATTTACTGTAATAAATCATAAAATGACCACGATATGTCAGATATGTGAAATTCCTATTCCATAACTTCTGTTATTGTTTGTATGTTTCACATTTATTAATGTTACAATTCATGCTGACTGTTCTCTGAATTAGTAAGTGTCTGTTTATAAATTGTAAGAAATCATTAATCTTTTAAAAGCAAATGTTTATAACAGTTAAATTGAGCAATATGTTAATGAGGTCGGGCAGACAATAAGGAAGGCAGTCAATGAACTGCAACTCCAGAGTGTGTATTTATAGAGCAGTGCGATTTTGTTTTAAGGAAATCAGGTAGTAGAGCAGACTGCATATTAAATAGGATTTCAACCCTAGTTAATATACCTGCTATGACTCCAACTTGCTATTTGGACTATTGTACTCATTTTTGGATGTACAGTTACTACATATTGCTCCTTTAATGTCATCTCTTGGAAATAATGATTCAAAAACAACAGTGCAACCAGTGTGTTTTATATTCTGGTGTGCCGAGGGGCTTTTTCATGGGAATATGATGATTATTTCAACCATATTCATTAACAGATGTGTGTCAAGTTCGTTTCTACTCTGTTTTTCCATCACGGCTGCTCAGCTGAAGCTCTGTCACCCTCTGCTGATATACTGCAGAGTTCTGCTGAGTCCTGGTCATTGTTATCTACAGTAGTAACTTACAGTACCTTCTTATAATATTCACATGATAGCTGATCCAGTTCTTCCTGCATAATCCGTACTTTTGCTTTCAGAACTCGTATTTGAGCGTCTGAAACTCCTTAAACAAAACAGAGGAAGTGAACATAATCAGACTTAGAAGCCCATGACAGATGATCCCTGCCACAAAATACATTAAAAACTTGTCTGTCATGCTCTGACTGACAACTTAAATGTTTTATTGTGAAAGCAAAGCACAAATTTAAATTTCATTTAGGATTCTCAAGTGGAAAAATTCCCCCAATAGAAAATAATCTCTTAACTTTCAGATCCCATAGGAAGCCTTTCACACAGGTCATATTTGTTGGGAAAGTACAAAAAGAGCTAACAGATTGTCCGACAATGTAGAAATATTAATGAAATAAATTAGTTGAAACCTGAGGATTTTTTCAGTAATTCTATAACAAAATTACATCCTTAATAAATATTTGCAGCTTTTTTTAAAAACTTTATCTTTATTTGACAAATAAAACAGTAACTTACTTTTTAAAAAATGGTTGCACAAACATTACCTGATCCAACAGTGTCTCCTGCATCATCCACATCATTTTCATGAGTGACAGTGTTGTTCATCTTCTCCTCCATGCCACGAATCGTCTTTGCCAGGAAAAAGTCAGCCGAGTCTTCTACAGCCGCTAAATCATCCACATTAGACGCCTTTGGGGTTCTGAAATCAAGGGAACAATGTGAAAAGCAGCCTTATGAAAGATGTTGATGCAGAATATGTCTGATGAAATGTTATCATGTACAAAGTGTCATTTTTTTTGTTTATTTATAAATAAACATGGCTTCAAAAATGACACACAATTAAACTCACTGTGTTTTACAGGGAGGCTCTTTTCCTTGTTTTCCAGTTTGTAATGTTGATGTGACCCTTTTTTTGGTCACCACCTGAGAAAAGGGATGGCAAATAGAATCAAGATAATGTGATGCAGGCCTACAATATTATCAAACTACCAGAAGATTGTGAACTACTGTCTCTTGTCTAAAGGTTTTAAAAAATACAGATGCTCTAACTTTATATTCTGAACTGATACCTTCACACCAGGCTCCTGCACAGTGTGCTTTTGAGGCTTTGTTACCCTGCTGGTGAATAGATACATTAGATACAGACATAAATAAAATGAGAAAATGATCATTTTTATTGATTAAGTTATTTCTCTTACACTGTTTTAATTAAAGAATCTTTGAAAAACGTTGCCTATGTTGATTTTTGCAGTGGCTGCAAGAAAATCAATCACAAATAAGTCTACAATTATTCAAGTGTCGTGTATGAGTGTAAGATGTTTATTACCTTGAATCCTCTTCATCGTCAATGTCCGTGAGCAGCAGGGTTGATAAGGGTTTTGACAGAACTTCACTCTGTTCTCTCTAAAATGCAATAAACACAAGAGGCAGATTCACTTCTCAACTCTCTACTCACCAAAACCAACGAAGAATAATTAGTTATTTTTTACTAAATAATGTGAACACGTTGGCAACTTACCATAAGTTGCTCTGCCTGTCTTACTAGATCTGCTGTTTTTGCTTCCAGCTCAGCATTCATGAGTCTAAAGGGAATAAAATGCAGAATGATAACATTATATGGCAATTTTTTTTTTTACATTAACAAGGATTTACTGGTACTGGACTGTGATAAAGACAATACATCCACCATGTTTCTAATAATATTTACATCATTATTTAGGGCCTTATTGCACATTTGATGGAAAGAAACCTCAGTTTTGTAAAAATCACTTAAACTTTTAAGTTTGCATAGGAGGAATATGTCTCCTATTTGTGAACTGTAGATTTAATGTAGGAATCAACTTAAGCTGAATGAGTCCAATAAAGTTCAGCCTGTGTGAATGAGGAATTGTGCCCCAAACTGACATTTAGTGCAACATAATCAATGTTTTTTCTCACTGTGTGGATCACTGCCTCTTGAAACCTTGAGATACATACTTGTCTCTGAATTCTACTGTCAGTCAAAATCATTAAACTGTTCAAATTAGCCATAACACCTTTTACATACATTCAGAAATCAAATCCAACAGATACTGGAACATGTAATCTTACTTGTATTGTTCTTCTCTGGCAAAAAGGTCATCTGTGTGCTTCTTCGGTGGACCAGAGGCAGATTTTACCTGTGGCCGCACTTCAACTTTCTTCATCCTCTCAGCCTTGCTGCTTGATGATGGACGTTTCTTGTGCTAAACAAGACAAAGCAGTAAACCTCATAACATTCATTCTAAGATTTGAAATGTCACATTTCATGGGATAAGACGCAATTTAAACGAATTTGCATTTTATGTTGTTGTCCTCATGGCTGATAAATTGGCAAGCCAAAATTAGCTTTTTAGAGACTTAAAAGTAAGCTATTTGTCAGCTGATAAGTAAAAAGAAACAGCAGTATGAAAATGGTTTTATGTGTTTGCAGTAATTTAGTCTGTCGACCTGGGAGCTTTGACATGTTTATTTTTCAACTATAACATCAATACATACTGTATCTTGGTCAGTTATGTGAACACCAAATTTAAATAATATTTGTTTGCTCTGAAAAATATATTTCAGCTGATATGATATTCAGATTTTTTTAATCTCTCAAATATGGATATTGCATAAAGACACACTATAAATCAGGCTATACACAATACCTTTGTTACCCCTACACTCACACACTTTTCAGGTAAGTGATCAAACACAAATTGCACGGATCTTCCTGATTAACTGAAAGGTATATACATGTGTAATAAATGGTACCTTAATTGAAAGTGGTACCATATTGAGACATGTTGGTACACCCAGGCTGAAATGTTTTGTGACTGTTGATGTTAAGAGAAAATCCGTATAATTTTACAGTATACCCTCAGAATACCTGTAAAAACAGAGGCCGTGATTTTTGGTTTTACACTTTGTATATATGTACAGCATTTTGTATTCAGTGGTAAAGTAAGTACAGCACTTTTCACAATTAGAGTGTTGTTTTCATAACAGAGTTTGAATGAGTCAGACCAATTTTAAACAGATGTTTGTGGAAGTCACAACTGCATGTGATTAGCTTGGTGTCCAGTCAACCATCCACACATTTTAGCATCCTGATAACATATAAATATTCGTAACTCTACCGATTTGGACACATTTTGCCTTCCTCTATCACAACATTAGTGTCCGCAGGACTTAATAAGAGACAGAACTGATCAAACACGATGTTAGAGGAAGTAGTTAACGTTAGCTTGGGTTGTTTGCTGACGAAGGTGAACGACTTCACCTGTTAAAAACAACTTATTTGATTTAACGATTCGCTGGTGGAACACAAACAATTATGTGTAAACCTTTTAATGATAAAAATGGAAAAACTATGCTACAAACCTGTGAGACGACGGGCTGGGACTGATGGACCTTTTTATCAGAACTTCTTTCTGCCATTGTCACTTAGTGAGACTGTGCGGCTCTGGTTGCATAGCAACTACTTGTTCAACGCACACAGTACGGAAGCCGTTTACGGACAGAAGAGGTGAAATTCAACAAGAGTTCAGTACAGATAAAATATATAAATATATATATATATATATAATTTAAAAACTATAATATAGCAAGTTGTACTAAAAGCATGAACGAAACTTCTAAAGTACGTATTATTATTTTTTTCTTACTATAATATTCTTGTGAACATACTGATATACTGATTCTACGGAAGTGACATTTGCCCAATAAACCAAATAAACTATTGAGGTAAAAATACCAATACAACAGTCAAAAAATACTCTGTAGAAAATAATACTTGCTACTGACGTTATCATTAAAAATGTACTTAATGTAGGCCTATCAAAAGCAAAAGTATTCATCATACATAGGCCTACACAGTACTTTTACTTTTGTAGAATATTTTGCTTAATAATTAAGATGAAATGCTTTGACATCATCTGTCAAATAGAACATTATTAGAGCCAATATCGGCTAATATTTGTCAGTACTGATATAGACTGATATGCTGTGATAGGCCAATATCAGTCAATAATTTATCAGTACTGGTATTTATTGTATGTCCCTAGTTATATGAACTTCTTTTCAAAGTACAAAAATGTGAAATTATTGGTAATCTTATCAGTATCAGCAATGAGAAGCAGGTAATTATCAGTTATCAGTATCAGCTGAAAAAAAAATCCATATTGTCAGCTAATTAGGTTATTGACACTAATGTTACAACAATGTTTCTGATATGAACAAATAAGGAGGATAAACAGACTCAATAACCAGCAAAACCCGATAAGCTGAACAAAATTAACAGGACATGTCAGCAACCCATAAAGTTTTTATATAATATATCAATATGATGTGAAAGACAAACAAACAGATCCAACTCTGAAATGGCATTTTATCATTGAGTCAACAAGTATTTACAAAACCATGCTAAATGTACGTTGATAACCTCTGTTGACTGTAATCTTTTGACCAGCTACTAAAGCTGTTTTGTTCCCTGAATGTGTGCGCACCCTGTAATGTTTGTAAACAAGAAACCTGTCTATAAATTGTATGTATTAGGCTACTTTACATGCCTGATTACTTAGTAACTAATTCCTCTTTATTCTTCCACTGCAGGGAAGAAGACTCCAGAAAGAGGATTTTTTTTCAGCCCAGCAAGAAAACTTGTTCCACAGTTTTGGTTCAAATTCCATTCCAGGGTTTCTATTCATTTTCACTTTTAAAGAAACAATATATAGGACTTGCTCATGCAAAAATGAGTACTGTTGTCCAAATAGCAAGTTGGTGACATAGGTAGTCACAGGTAGTTGAAATCCTATTTAATCTACGACCTATGGTTGAAGTAAGTTGTCTCCCCCCTCTGCCTCCTCCTCAGACTCAGGGAACAAAGTGAAACGCTGCAGGAGCGCAGGACGAGCACAGCATCGTCAACTGAACAAACACACCGCATAACACAGCATGTCATAACAACTGAATTGCAATACTACTTACATTTACACTTACATTTTCAGTCATCAATTGTTGTTCATTTGACATTCACAATGCAGCATAATAATAATTCATTTACATATAATAATCTAATTTACAGCCTATTATGTTATACATGATGGGCTGTAAATAATCAACATAATATTGTGCTAATCTATAAATCTGTATATTGATCTCTTTAGGAACGACACTGTACATCTTGTAAATTAATCAAATCATATTTATTTACAGACATTTTAAGAGAATAAGTTTTGCAATGTTTCAGTCATGTAAAATTTTTGCACATGTATCAGTTTCCATGGTAACTGACCCAGAATTGAACTTACCCCTCTCTCACTGAACTGAAAACCCAGAGTTTCCCTCATCTTGGGTTAACAAACTTTTCACTAAACCTGCTTATTGGATTACACCCCAGGCCCACCCAGGTTGTTTCCTCAACCCAAAGCTTTCCATACAGTTGTGTGGCCCCCAACAGTTAGTCTTCCTCCATCTTCAGGGCATCAGGTAACTCCAGCTTGGCTGAAAACTCATGCTGCTTTGCATGTAATTCTGCTGTCTTTTTGCAGTACAATCCTGGGCTAAACTCTTTTCAAATACTTTTAATAAAACTGGACACATGAAACAGTTATCCTGTTAACCACTGAAAAAGCTAATTCTACCATCAAGCTTGAGCTAGCAACCATATGCTGAGGTTTAAAATGACAAAGAGCCCACCCACAGGTGTAACATTCAGTGATTAGTGTGATTCAGATTTACAGATACTGATAATGTGAAAACAAGCGACAATGCCGTCCTGTCCTCTGGGAGGCACGTTTGGGGGACATGCAAAAGGTGTTTGTTTCCTGTTCTGACAGTGAAGGTGCCCTGAGAGTAGAGAGAAGAAATCCCCTCACCACGGACAGCTGGGTGTATCTATGTAAGTGCTTTTTTTCCTGAAGAGTGGAGAAACCAGACCACACAGAAAGGCCCAGACCCAGACAGAAAGGCCCAGATAGTGTGATTCAGATCCAGGACCTTTTCACTGTGAGGGGACAATGCTAACCACCGTGCTGCACAAATGTAAAGCCAAGTCTTAACCCTCAAACAGTCATTTTCAAAGTGCTAAAACTGATTAATACTCACAAGTTTACAAAAACAAATGCCTGTGTTTGTGTCAGTCCCTGTTCCTGAGCTCGAAGTCTGTATCTGGGCTCTAGAAGAGTCTTCAGATGCCACAGAGGAGTATATTGTACCACTTCTTCCTCTTTGGGGGCTTCCTACCTTGGTGGGGGCTGCCTTCCTTGGTGGGGGTACCATGTTGACCTGGGCTGTCATCATAGGTGGGGCCTGTCTGCCTTGAAGGGGGACCTGTCGACCAAGGTGGGGTCACCCTCTCATGCAGCTGTTGCTGCCCTGGATGGGGGCTGCCAATTGTGCTATACACAGAACATTTTTATTTCACTTCATTTTTTAATATATTTCACAATACCAGAGAGAAAAGTGTATTTTTGTTTAAGAAATGTGACCCTAACAGTTAAACTTCTGTGAATTCTTCAAGTTTTGTGATATCCCTCTGATTTCATGCTTGTGAGCTTCTTCTTGGATCAGCAGCCAGTGGGCGGGGTCAGAGAGGGCATCAGAAAAGTATCTGCACCTCTTTCCTTTGGGCCTCAGCCTGTTTTAGTGGATGCCATGTGAAACTCTTTCTCTTCTCCTCAGACTATAATAGACAGATATAACTCACCATTTTTTGTTAGAGATCATTAAATAATTAACTTTTAATGAGTTTACTGCAGTATTTTATTAATTGTCTGCAGAACTGATGGTCTCGTGGTCTAAAGACATGTCCTTTAACCATATGGTCACAGGTTCAAACGGACAATGTGGTAGTAGCAGGTGGACTGTGAATTCCTTCACTACTCAGCTTCATGTATCGTGACACTCACTCAACTTTTAGCAATTAACTCAAAAATGGCATAGAGCAAAAAAAATTGGAGAATTTCAATCTTTCAAGTCATCGGCATCTGGTGTCTTCACAACCTGCTTGGACCCTGTTAAAACTTGCTTGCAGGTCTTGTTGTTGTTGTTGTTATATAAATTGCAAAAAATAATGTGCTTAGGTAATATTTTTGCAGGATTATTGCCATATACATATATATAAAATAATAATATCCAAAAGAAAGTTTTGATTAAATGTAATAATTTAACTTCTACTAACAGCAAACAGCAACAACAGTATTCTAATAAAAAATAATTATTCTGTTCTTCTTCTATTCTTACAATAATAATAATAATAATAATAATAATAATAATAATTTATATTATTATTATTATTATTATTATTATTATTAGTAGTAGTAGTAGTAGTATTGAGAATAAGAATTACAAAAAAATGATCAGCTTAGATAACATTTGGATTTTTATTTTTTTATTTT